>CABHPP010144451.1:1468-25247 GCA_902168425.1 Peromyscus attwateri | reverse complement strand
ATACAGAGACTTATATTGCTTACAAACTGTATGGCCGTGGCAGGCTTCTTGCTAACTATCCTTATATCTTAAATTAATCCATTTCTATAAATCTATACCTTGCCACGTGGCTCGTGGCTTACCGGCATCTTTACATGCTGCTTGTCCTGGCGGTGGCTGGCAGTGTCTCCTTCCACCTTCCTGTTCTTTCCTCCTCTCTGTTAGTCCCGCCTATACTTCCTGACTAGCCACTGGCCAATCAGTGTTTTATTTATAGACCAATCAGAACAACACATTAGCCATACAGAACAGCCAACAGCAAAGAGGTTTCTTATGTACCCTACTTATGACCTAACACTTCATGCTACTCTCCTGCCATAGAGACAGCTGAGAAGACATAGCTGTGCCTGGGGCATCCAGGCATTATTCCATGTTGTTTCTGCTGTTATAAGGATGGATCTGTGTCCTAAGGCATCTGAAGTATACTGGTTCTCATCTCCCAGAACAAAGAATTAGACCAGGGACATAGAAATAGAGATGGTTTATTAAGAAAGGTAAAGCACTCCCAGGGACTGCAGTGGACTGGAGATCTGAGGAAAAAGCATGTGCTCAAGAGTGCTGGGCACTGAGGCTCCTGACCCTTTATAGATCATTTGCAAAACACCTGCCTCTTCTACACTGGTATATAATGAGCTTTGGGGAACATGCTCTGTGTGTTATATGCAGCCCAGGTAGAAAAACACTTCTAGCCTGGGAGCTTCCAGATGAGTCTCTTTGCCTCCACCCGCTATCTCACCTAGGAGTGTAGGGTTGCAGATTATACCCCCCCCCAAAAAAAATCCCTGCTGGAATTGGGCATGCTAGCAAGGGGACACTTCACAAGCCATGACTATATGATGTTAATTATACGATATTAAGGGGTCAATAGGAAGAAAAAGAGTGGAGAGTCATGGGTACAGGACCGCAGTGGGGAGAGGTGACTTCAATAGAGTAGGGTTATGGAGAAGCAAGATGTTGTTGTAATCAACTACACTAATTCATCTCATCTTAGTTAAGCTTTGTTGACATACCTAGGTAGATAGGTGTATTTTCTAATCATTTGTGGGTTTTTTTTGGGGGGGGGATTTTTGAGACAGGGTTTCTCTGTGTAGCTTTGCGCCTTTCCTGGAACTCACTTGGTAGCCCAGGCTGGCCTCAAACTCACAAAGATCCGCCTGGCTCTGCCTCCCGAGTGCTGGGATTAAAGGCGTGCGCCACCAACGCCCGGCTCATTTGTGTTTTAATCTTGGAAAAAACTGAGGTTTAGTGAAGTGAGCTGAGGCAGAACCAGGAAGGAATTTAGAGTTTCAGGACCTGCATTCCTGCCTATTGTGGGTGAATGAATGTGAAAGGCTGTGACTATCTTAGCCATTTTCTGAGTCTGTGAATGTCTATTAGTATTGTGGCACAGTGTGTCCATGGGTATGTATGAACATGCAATAGGAAGTATACTATGTGTGTACTTGAGTGTATGAATGTTTGACTGAGACTACATATGTGTGGATATCAGTGTGTGTGAGACTGTGTGTATGCATATGAGTGTGGCAGTATTTGTGTGCTTAAGTGAAAGTATGCAGTATACATAAGTTTCTGTCAGCATATCTCTGAGAGTTTATGTCTGTGCATGTGAGTATTGTCCATGTTTGTATTAGTGTCAGTATGAATGTTGTTAGAAGTATAGATCTGAGCCTGTGCTGAAGTGTCCAGGTTCTTATGTTCCATGGCAAAGAATTGGGCCCTAGACACATAATGAGAACTAGCAATAGACACAGTTTATTAAGAGGGAAAGCACCCCCAGAATAGAAGTGGGTTAGTGAGTTAAGGAAAGAGCCCGAAGCACTAGGCCATGACTCTCATGGCCTTTTGAAGGACATTTACATAGCAGCTGTCTCTCCCATGTTTGTATATCCTGGGCTTTTCTTGAGCATGCTCCAGTTGTTGTATGAAGGCCAGGTGAAGTAGGGCTTCCAGTTTTTCTCCGCCAACTGACTTCCTTTATCTGTTGCTTTATCTTGTAGCTTTCTTCAGTCTATTCTCCCCCAGCAGTGTGGGTGTGTATATATAGTGAGGTCCTTTCTCTCCCTGGAAATTCCATTTTTCAGTCCTGGAAGAATACCTTCACTTTACTCAAGTGGGGAGTCAGTCCTTAACCCTCTCCTTCCAGGGCAGGGAGCAGGACAAGGAGCTACTTTTACCTAGATCTCCAAGACCCTAGCCATCTTTGATTTGAGGATGAGTGAGAAAGATAGAAGGCTGGTCAGGAACAAGTAGTTCTACCTCTTGTCTTCAGGAGGCAGGATCAGTTAGCAATTTTAAGACTCCCTGAGCCCCTCCTCATCCCTGCCTGGAGGCTGCCCAGACTGGTCTGACCTCATATTTCTGTGGCTTTGGACTATGAAGAGACAAACCCTGTGATGTGGCAGGAAGGTGGGGTGGATGGGACTGGCTGTTGGTTATCCCTGCCCTCCTAATTTTTCTTCCCATACTCACCAGTTTCAGCTGCTTTCATTTATCTGTTCCTGAGATCTGGTCTGCATTTTTATCTCTGATGTTTGCTGTTCTAGCCCCCTGCCCCACTCATAAAACACACTCTTTCCCACAGCTGTCAGCTTTCCTCTGTGTTCACAGGGAAATGGGTCCAGGATGCTCTGGGACACCAAAGTCCCAGCATGGGAAAGTCAGTTTTATAAAATGCTGTAGCTTTAGCATGGTCTACCCACAGCCTCCCATGTATCTTAAATCCTCTCTAGACTACTTATAATGTCTATTGTAACTCATCTGTACCTGTAAGTGATCTGTACATAGTTATTACAACTTGTTGTTTAGGGCCTATTTAATAAGGACAAAAGCCTGTACAGTTTTGGTAAAAATATACTTCTCTTTTTTTTAAAAGATTTATTTATTTATTATGTATACAGAAGAAGGCACCAGATCTCATTACAGATGGTTGTGAGCCACCATGTGGGTGCTGGGAATTGAACTCAGGACCTCTGGAAGAGCAGTCGGTGCTCTTAACTTCTGAGCCATCTCTCCAGTCCCATACTTCTCTTTTAAAATATTTCATCCTATAGTTGGTTGAGTGCAAAGGGAAGGGGAAGGGTATATGTGAAAAAGTCATAGATAGAGAAAGAAATGTTGCATGCTTTCTCTCATATGCAGAGTTTTTTTATTTAAATATAAATATATAAGTGTCCATGCATGAATATGCACTGGTGAGTATACTGTGTATGCAAAAATATGCATAGATAAGAGTAGTTCCAGCATATATAGATATATTATATGCATAATATAATATATATTATATGCAAGAGTAAGGAGTACTACTGGGGACCACAGGAAGAGGGAGAGTAAAAGAAAGAGAGGGCAATGTGGGGTGAATAGGAGCAAAGCACAATAATATACATGTATGCAACAAAAAACACCCCTCAAAGAAAAGATACAAATGACTTTTGAAGGGAAAGTGTATTCTGATTCTAGCTCTCCCTCCTACATCTCTGACCCCCTCCTTATTGAGGATTCTCCTTTCCAAACTATAAAAAAGAACAGCTCTGTTCTATGATGGCACTATACTAAAGGGAGTCAGGATGATGATAACAGACATTGGAGAGGGTGGTTAAGAATGCTTGCTGCTCTTTCAGGACTCAAGTTTGGTTCCCAGTATCCACATCAAGCAGTTCAGAATTTCTAGTAACTCAAGCTTGAAAGGGAACCAACACCCTCTTCTGGCCTTATGTGCACATACCCTCACCCTGACATGCACATATACCCATAATTATATATAAAATAAAATCTTTTTTAAAGATAGTGAACAGAAAATATACACTTCAATCTATACTTCTTGAACATAGCATTCCAAATGCCATAGTATTTGTATGTCATCTATATAAATTTTTCTGATCATTTATTTTCAGCTACTTATAAAAACTAAATCAATATAAATTGTTGTTAGACTATATTAAACATTAATAAAAATCTTATTACTTCCATTTTGGTGAAAAGGCACAATCTATTATGACAATTACCCCAATGTGGGCAGCTGATGTGTGATATAGCTATACTTTGAATTCAAGCAAAATAGCTCAAAGATAGAGATTCTGACTCAAGACACCTTGTGATGATCTCCCAGTGATAATCTCATACTGGGGATAAGCAAAGAGATGGATTGTAGGAGATGGCTAGCAGAGAATGAGCTGTGATAACAAATTCAATAAAGTACACCAGCTTGTGAAGACTGAGACCCTTAGTAAGAAATGTATTGAATTTTGTGACAAATGTTGCCCATGTGCATAGTACAATTGAAAGCATTTTAAATTGTGCAAAGACAGGTTATATATACAACCAGTCTCCATGTCCTTGGGTTCTCCCCCATTAGATTCGATCAACAATGCATAGAAAGCTTTAGGGGAAAATGCATCTATTGTAAATGAATATAGAGGATATTTCTCTTGTCGTTACAGCCTAATCAACACAGTATAGCCATTGTTTACATTGCATTTATATGTTAGGTTCTATAAACAATATAGAAGTAAAATGTACAAAAGAATATCTGTGGATTCTATGCAAAAAACTATAGCATTTTAAAAACTTTATTTCTATTACTTGGTGTGTGTGTGTGTGTGTGTGTGTGTGTGTGTGTGTGTGTGTATGCACATATAAGTGCAATGCCCACAAAGGCTGGGAAATTGGGTCAGGTTCCTTGGAACTAGAGTCACAGGCGGTTGTGAGCCATCTAAAGTTGGTGGCAGGAACTGAACTCAGGTCCTTTGCAAGAGCAGTAAGCCTCCCTAACCACTGACCTATCTACTATCTAACCAGCCCCCAAACTTCTGCATTCTATACAAAGAACTTGAGGATCTGTGGATGTGAATATCTGTAGGAGAGCCTGCAATGTGATATCTTAATGTGTGTACACAGATATGTATACATAATCATGAATCAGGTATTTAGTGCATGTCTCTGTCATCGAACCTATATTTCACTTTAAAGTGGCATGAACATTTAAAATTACTGTCGTATCAATTTAAAAATATACAAGATATTATTAACTATAGTCACTATATTGTGCAGTGGTTCTGTTTTTGATTTGTGAGAGAGGATCTTGATATACATCTCTCAATGCCCTGAGAGTCACTCTGTAGCCCAGATTCTCTTCAAATTCAGGGAAATCATCCTGCCTTAACTTCCTGAGTGCTGGGATTGTATGTGTGAGCCACCGTCTTAGTTACTTTTCTATTGCTTTCATTTGAAACCATGACCAAGGCAACTTATAAGAATGTATTTCAGAAGGTTAGAGTCCATGATGGTGGAATAAAGGCATGGCAGCAGGAAAAGCTGAGAGCTTACATCTTGATCTGCAAGTAGTGGGCAGAGAGAGGCACATTGGAAATGGCATAAGTTTTTGGAAACATTAAAGCTGGCCCCGGTGACACACCTCCTCCAATAACAACATAATTCCTAATCCTTCCCAAATAGTTTCACTAATTAGGGACTAAATATTCAAACGCAAACCTATCAGTGTCATATTCATTCAACAATCACATTCCCCTCCATGGCTCTCATAGACTCATGGGCATATCATAATGTAAATTGCATTTAATCCAACTTCAAAAGTCCCTGTAGTCTTTCACAATCTCAACACAGTTTAAAATTCCAAAGTTTAAAGTCTCTTCTAAGATTCAAGGCAGCTGGGCAGTGGTGGCACATGCCTTTAATCCCAGAACTCGGGAGCCAGAACCAGGCAGATCTCCATGAGTTTGAGGCCAGTGTGGGCTACAGAGTGAGTTCCAGGAAAGGCTCAAAGCTACACAGAGAAACCCTGTCTCAAAAAAAAAAAATTCAAGGCAATCTCTTAATTTTGACCTCCTGTAAAATAAAAAGCAAAAAACATATTTCCAATAACAATGGCATAGAGCATACATTACCATGACTAAAAGACTCTGGCTTGTCAAACATTTGGGATCCTCCACATAACCCAGGCTTCACTTTCACAGTTTCATGCAATGGTCTCTCAGTAGCTCCATGCAAGGACTTCCTCACCACGGGCCTGGCCTCAGCAGCTGTCCTTAACCATAGAAGAAGATTC
Source organism: Peromyscus attwateri (assembly GCA_902168425.1). Lineage (NCBI taxonomy): Eukaryota > Metazoa > Chordata > Mammalia > Rodentia > Cricetidae > Peromyscus > Peromyscus attwateri. The sequence goes on along the minus strand of CABHPP010144451.1, from coordinate 19,147 downwards.
TATAACCCTGTTGCTCATATACCTTCATGACTATAAAGCCAGAACCATGTGGACAGCATAGCCAAATTCAACTGCCTGCTTGGCATGGAGTTTGTCCTCATTAAATTACATTTGCAGAAGATTTCCTTTCTTGCTGCAAAGAGCAGAAAATTCCTCAGGCCTTTCTTTTTTACAAGGTGGAAGCCTAGCTGAATGGGGTCTTGTCCTCAGTGCATCCCTCCCTTTATCCCATTTTGGAACAGGCCTTTCTTTAATCTTTTCATCTCTTATTGTACAGGCATACACTCCAGCATTCAATTTCCTGGAACTGTTGTTCATTTCAAATTGTACACTTTTGGGGGGATCCCATTTGTTCTTTTTCATGGTAAGAGTGATTACTAATAACGACACAAATGGGTAACTAATAGTGAGGGAGCAGAGCAGAGCAGGGAACAGAGAGAGAGCAGAGAGAGAGTGCGGTCTACATCCGCCTTTTAAAGGCATGTACGTAGTCGCCAGTGCCCCCTGATGACATAAGACACAAAATTCAGAGCTGAACATGTACAGGAGTGAGGGCAGAATCCCAACACTATTATGAAGATAAGCAACAAAAAAAAATCTTTTTATTACTTCAGAGAGTCCTAAAACTAATCTAATCCTTAGCTTCCCTGAGATTTTGAGAGAAATGTCCACATTTCTCATCCATTTGCAACTTTCTCTGTAACCTCAACTCCCTATAGATACCGAAGAGGGTGGGGCCTCATGGGCCTCTCATAGATTCACAGAGGCCCTGGCTATTTCTTTTTTCCAGGCAACGGCAGCTGCTGTGAGTTTGTGTGTGCCAGTTTTGTCATGTCCAGAAGACACTGCTTCACCTTAATCCTTTCCAACCTCTGGTTCTTACATTCTTTCTTTCTCTTCTTTTGCAACATTCCTAGAGCCCTCAAGTGAGGGTGTTTCAGATAGAAGTCCCATTTATGGTTGAGAACTCTACAAAAACTTATTTTCTAGAGTTTTACCAGTTGTCAATCTCTATATTAACTATCATCCACTGCACAAAGAAGCTTCCCCATTGAGGACTGAGAGCTGCACTAAATACATATTTGGAAAGAAGTTTGATACCATATTTATTTAGCAAATCAATAGTAACAGGTTCTGCCCTAAGAACTATAAGCTTCTGGCTATGGGTTCTTAGCTAGATTTAAATAACTAGGCATGAGTTTCCCTCTGTGGAGTGGGCTATAAATCCAATAAAAAAAAAAAGGTTGGTTATTCCCATAACATTTATGCCTCTATGGCATACATTAATTTATCTTGCCAAACCAATTGTTCTTGTAGCCTACAGGGTTCATGGCTGGATAATATTGTTGATGGCTTTTCTCCCCTATCAGCCTACAGAGCTACCAGGGAGAGAGCTTCTTTCAGTACTGACATGTTTTCTCCATGTCCTGTGACCAAAGTGTGTGTTTTCTCAGATAGTTTTGGTCTCTTATCACATAGGTATGTATCCATCAACCCTGTTGTTCCTAGAATCTTAGGTGGCATCAGGTTTTGACACCCTTTGGGGATTCAGAATAAAACATAAAATTGACAGTAATATTTCCACAGAGATGGATGGAAAATAAAGGCAAAAATGTAAGATTTTGGTTTTTAATTAGGTTTGTTCTTTTGACAACTTCATACACGTATAAAGTACATTCTGATTACTCTTTCCCCCAACCTCTCTTATCCCTCTCCCATCCTTATGAACCTGTCCTTCCCTATGGTCCCCTTTAAGATTCATGACTTTAGGTTCTGTCATGTAACACATTGAGCTTAGAATTACCCATTGGAGCCTGGTGTGTGTCACCAGTGGACACATAACTGATGGCAATGGCTCTCCCTTTCCCTGAATCTATTTGCAGGAAATAGTTTAGCAATGAGGGGTGGTTTCCCTGGGCCCCTCCTCCTTCTATGCCCAACTGTTGATAGATCCATTCTTGTATACAGCCAGAAGAGAATCATGATACATTTTATTCTGCAGTTTATAGTTATATTACCACTCAAAAATGCAAGACTTGCAGGCACAAACCCAAATATTTACTTTGAATATGTCACCATAATTAAAATAATAATAGCAGGAAGCTTTACATGGTAAAATGCTCTAGAGCTTCCAGTGCCTAGATACTAATGGTGCTTTATTTGTATTTGAGTGCTTGGCTTACTGCTTCTTGGACATGTGAGTAATGTCAAATTTCAGGAATACTTGGAGTGGTACTCTTCCTCATCAATCCGGGTTTAGAGACAGGGACATCATTGACTCATAAACTGCATAAAAAAATAGCCTTCTTAGGATAGGACAGACAGTCCCAGAGAAATCACAACAGGACCAGATATAGACAATCATTCCAGAGCCCATCTACAAGTTTCCATTGAGCATAACTTCACATCCAGAACCATAGCCAAATCTCTGCTAATATTTGACTAAGAAAAGAAGGCAGCTTTTATGCTTTTATCTTCCTTCCTTCCTTCCTTCTTTCCTTCCTTCCTTCCTTCCTTCCTTTCATTCATTCTTTTTTCTTTCTCTTTCTTTATCTCTCTCTCTTTCTTTTTGTGAGAGAATTAACTACATAAAAACTATATAAACACATCCTAGCAAAGTCTAATAAAAATTTCAGGCATTCATGTACCATACTATGAATTTCTTCTATTGAATGTTCAACCTGTTACAAATTGATAACTTCTTCAAACTGGCTCCTTTTTTTAAGTGTATGTACTACTTGAGAATTTCATGCATGTATGCAATATATTTTTATCATATTCATCCTTCACTTCTGCCTCCATCTCTCCCAAACTTTTCCATCATGTCCTCCTCCCAACTTCATTCATGTCCTTTCCTTCTGTAAATAACAATTTTGTATTACATTTATATTAATTAATTAATTAATGTGTGTGTGTGTGTGTGTGTGTGTCCCAATATACATGTGGCAGTCAATGGACAATTTTCAGGAGTCATTTCTTCCATCTACCACGTGCATCCTGGGAATCAAACTCAGGTTGTCAGACATGGCAGCAGGTACTTTTACCTGTTGAGCCATCTCTCCAGTCCCTCTCCTCCTCCTCCTCCTCCTCCTCCTCCTCCTCCTCCTCCTCCTCCTCCTTGTGCTTCTTCTTCGTTTTTGAATAAGAAATTGAGTCTCATTAATGATGGCTATATGTGTAAGGCTGCACGGCCAACCATCCACTGGAGCATGGGCAGTCTACCAGGAGTCACATCCCTGGAGAGAACTGATTGTCTCTTATCAATCTACAATCAACTGTCAGTAACTTTTCATCTCCCCTGCCCCATGTTGCAATGTTAATTGAGTTAATCTTGTATAGACCATTAGAATGAGTTCATGAGAGCAATGGTCCTGTCATGTTCAGAAGACATTGTTTTCTAGATCTGGTTCTTCCAGTCTTTCGACTTCCTTTTCTAAGAGGCATCCTGAGCATTATAGAAAGGGAGTATGATTTAGGGCTGAACAATCCATAGTCATTTATTCTCTGCATTTTGACCTAACCTGATTTATTTTTATAGTTTTAAGACTGTAGGTTTTATTTATACTTCTCCTGAGAAATAATACAATTTATGTAATGATTGTTTTATACATGCTTATACAGACATATGAGTACTAAGTGAGAAATATTTTATCCCAGAACAACATAAATATAGTCCAGGATAAAATTTAACCCACTAGATAAATGTAAAAAAATATGATGAATGCAGATATCAACCATAGTGTGATTCTAATCACCTTTACAGGTGTGTAAGAACTTATATAGGGCTGTTTCTGAGGGTATTATCAGATTACCCTTTTATAGTTATCTATTATTTGTCAAGAGCTTACTGTGTCAAGTAAACCCAAACCAACCTTGCCTTCTCATGTAGCATCAACATTTCAAGAACCACACAGTTCTACTGGATCTGTGGCTTCAGTGCTCACAGCAACACCCAAGACAAGCACAAGGATGTTGGACACAAGCACAGCAACACGGACCACTTCACCTTTACCCTGGAGAAGCAGCGTGCCTTCACACTTGGCCACTCTAAAAGGCACAAGAAACTCACAGAAAGCAGTGACCATCAGGGAAGCTGCCAGCTCTGCTCCCCACATATCTGAATCAGTTTTATCTAAAACCACACTTTCCACCTTGATCCCCGAAACCACAGAGAAGAGCACTGTTTCTGCTTCAATGAATACATCGAACTCTGCAAGGACTGACACAAACAATGGGGCTGAATTGAGTAATACCCTTCTGTCAGACACACCCATGACTGTTACTGTGGTAGAAACTAACATGCCTGAGATGAGTTCAACCACAGAGCTTACTGAAGTGTCCTTTACAAATTCTGTCCTTGTATCCAGAACAGAACCTACTAACAGCACTTTCTATTCAAGCCCTCATCAGCCAATCAAGCCAGAAGAAACCTCCAATGAAATGTCTACTGGGCCCCCAAACTCTATCACTAGCACAGAGATTACCACTAGTCAGACAGGACATTTTGTGGTAACCCCAAACATGGTCTCCCAAGGCACACTAGAAACTTCCTCAGTGGCTAGAATGCTTTCTAATGTCTCTCAGAGTTATCCATTGTTAGTGACATCCACTATTCTCAGCACAAGTTACGTTGCCCCAACCAAGACAAAATCCTCATCACTGGAAGGAATCATCTCTGAACGTCCCTGGGGAACTACAGTCAGAACAAACTCTTCATCACCAGTTAATTCCACATCACAAAGGCATGATAACTCTCTGCCTATTACCCATAATAGTACCGAGCAAGGTTGGAACACGGCTTGGATACAATCTAGCACACTTGAAAACATGGATTTAACCACAAAGTATGGTCCTAACCATACTGAATTGCCCATAAACATTTCTCTTCTTAAATCCTGGACAAGGAACATGTCTACTGGGAACATATCCCTTATAAAGCTACATGAATCAGCATCAGAAGAAACATCCAGGGGAATCACCATCAGAACCCCTGGTTCAAGCATCAATCCAAAATCACAAGGGTTGACAAAAAGTCACACTGGACATTCTGTGGTGACATCAAACAGGGTAACTTCTGAAAACATATCAACCTCTGCCTCAATCAAGGACACTAACTCCAGTGGAGTACATACATTTCCACATTCAGAAACCATGGCTCCTACCAATAATATTGCTTCAGAAACATTAACACCCATTTCTTGGGAAGTATCAATTTCTGCAGATTCCATAACAATGCCACATGAGTCACATTCACCTTCTGCTATTTCTTCCATGATAGACAGACACAACAGATTATCTACTAATTCTCTGGATTCTATCATCACAGTTTCTAAGGCCCTAATCCCAACAGACTTGTCCACAAGCTCAGGACCTGTGGTTGACTCAATTCTAAGCTTAAGTAGCAGTCCTCAGACAAGTCTCAACATTGCACAAGCATCCAGTATCTCACAGATGACCACGGTTTCCTCCGTCACAAAAGGAAACCATGTGGAAGATGGGAGTTCAACACCCCAACTCAAACACACTATTACAACTACACCAGTCTCCTCTGAAAATGAATATTTCACAATAGTTTCAACCAACTCAGGAGGCACCACACTTTCATCTTCACAATCAATCTCATTTGCAACTGCAGGAAAACAGACAGCTTCCACCTTGAACACAGCATGGAAAAATAACAGTAAATCTGAAGTAGCACATGCAACAAAAGGAATGAATACTAGCCAGACCGATGTGTCCACCATCCCTTCTCTTCAAGTGTCTCAGAAAGCAGCCATGTTTGAGCACAGCGCATCCCTCTCAATGCCACATCAGTCAACATCAGAAGACACTTCCATTGGGATCTCCACCAGGCTCCTCAGATCTACAACCACTCCAGAATCAGAAGAGACAGCAGCCAGCCACAGGGGACATTCTGTGGTGACATCAAACATGGTGACTTCCCAAGACACATCAACCACTGCTTCAAACACAGAGACCCAGCACAGTGTGACACAGACATCTCTACTTTCAGAGTCTGTGGGTCATTCTATGAATTCACCATCCCCATCTTGGACTCATTCAACTTGGGAAGGGTCCATGTCTGCAAGTTCAACAAGACCTACACCTGATACACCCTCACATTCTCCAGTTCCTGCCAATGCAGAGAGATACAGCACCAGCTCTCCCATGTCTGTCACCTCTATCTTCTCAGTTGCTAAGGACCCAATCCCTTCCGAACTGTTTACAACCTCAGGATCAGTGACTCATTCAATACCAAGCTCCAACAGTGCTCAACTGTCCACAATCTCACAGAAAACTTCTGTTTCCTCACTCACACCAGAGAACAGCATGGAAGATGGGACTTACACACCCCAGGCCAAACACACAATCACATCTATATCAGCCTTACCAGAAAAGAAATATTTCACAACCATTATGCCCATCATGGAATATACTAGACCTTCACCTTCACAGCCAGTCTCATCTGAAAGCACAGAGATTAAGACAGGCATAGCTTCCTCCCTGAGGACAGTATGGACAGATTTCAGTACATCTGAAGACACAAATTCAACCACAGAATACAGTCCTAGCCAGAGTGGACTGCCCACTAGCCCTTCCCTTTTTGAGTCTAGGACAGGAGGCATGTCTGATAACAGCACATCCCTTTCAACTCCTCATCAGTCAACATCAGAAGATACTTCCACTGTAATCTCCACTAGTCTTCCTACGTCAGCCATCAGTACAGAATCAGAAGAGATGACAACCAGACCCATGGGACACTCTCTAGTTATGACAGACATTTTGACTTACCCAGACACATCCAGCACTACCTCAGTCAAGGACACCCACTCCAGTGGAATGCATACATATCCACATTCAGAATCCACAGCTCCTTTCAACAGTCCTACTTCAGCATCATGGACACTTACTTCTGGGGAAGGTTCTATGTCTACAGATTCCACAGCAACATCAGGGTTACTTTCACTGACCCCTGGTGCTTCCTTGCCAGACAAACACAGTAGTCACTCTCCTGATTCTGTTGCCTCTGTTTTCACAGTTGCCAAGGATCTATTCCCAACAGATTCACATACAAGTTCAGATCCTGTGACTACTTACATTTCAAGTGGGAGCACCATTTCTCAGCAAAACTCAAACACTGCACATACTTCCCAAACCTCAAAGATAAATAAATTTTCCTCAGTCACACCAGGGTCCAACATGAAAGCCAGCAGTTCTGTACTCCAATTAAAACACACCATCACACCTACGTCAGTGTCATCTGAAAATACAGCTTTCCCCACTACCCTTCCCATCACCCAAATATCTACTCTTTTACCTACACAGCCAACATCATTTGAATATGAGAAGACTGGGACACAGACATTTACCCTCCTGACAACATTGACACAAGCTAATATACCTGAGAAACTGCACTTGAGCACAGATTCCATTAGTAGCCATTCTGAAGTGCCTTACAGTTCCTCTCTTCCTGCATCCAGAACTGTATCCATGTCTCCTGATAACACAATATTTCCAATGCTTCAGCAGTTTACTTCAGAAAATATCAAATTTACACCAGAAGATATGTCTAGTGGAGTTGTCACCAAGCTTTATGGCTCTAACATCACAGAATCAGAAGAAATACCTACCAGCCAGATTGGGGATTCTGAAGTGACATCAAACATGGTCCTCTCCCTGGAAATATCACCTGTGTCTTCAGTGTCCCACAATCTCACTAGTTTCCCTCCAGTTCCCCTAGTCACAGAAACATCCACATTTGTAAGCCAAAGTTATGAAGTTCCATCAATTGCAACTTTTCCAACTCTGAAAGGAAGCCAGCCTGCCAGTTCTCCAGGATATCTTGATGGCTCTACCTTCACCTCCCCTGGTACTTCCACAGTAGAACATAGCACCCCATCTCCTAGTTCTGTGGTCTCTGCCTTCACCTCTTCTAGAGAGGTAATCACAACTGGGTTGGATATTCATGATCTGTCTACTTCACTTCCAAATTGGAGCAGTGGTACACATTCAAGCCAAGAGACTTCACAGGTCACCAAATTCTCACAGCCAAGCTCTGCTTCCTCTCTTAAAGCAGAGACAATAATAGAAGCCAGCAGTTCCATACCCCAATCCAAATCTTCTATCACTCCTGCATCAGTTTCATCTAAAACTGCATTTTCAACCAAGTTTCAGCATCCATTGGTAGATACTACAGTTTCTATTTCACAGGCAACATTTTCTGATGCCTCTGGAATTATGGCTCACATAGATTCTTCCATGAGCCAGTCACTTCCACAAACTACCATTCTTGAAGAGACCACTATTGCCACAACACACAATACTGTTTTTTCTCAGTTGCCCCCTAGCATATCTACTGGCCTCTCCATTTCAGAGTCCACTACAGCTGGCAGAGTCTCCACAAAAAGCCCTCTTTATTTCTCAGCATCAGAAGACATCACCACTGGAAGCATTCCCAGCCACATTACCTACCCTAGCACAAAAGAACACAAAGAGTTAACCTCCGTCTTTGAGGCAGGTAATTCTGGGTCTTTATTATATGATACCCTATCCAGGGACACAGCAACCACTGTTTCTATGGCAGAGTTTTCTTCACCTGAGCCTCAAACATCTCCACATTTAGCATTGATATCTCAATCCAGTAGTTCTGAGGAACAGTCACATGTAAGTTCTTTACCCAAGGAAAAACATGCTTCTTCAGATTCAACATCAGCTATGATTGAGAAAACCACACCTTCACCTGTTATTTCTACATCACAAGTACAAAATGTCTCTTCCCTTGATTTTGTGACTGCGCTTGTAACTTCTGTTCAAGAGACAACCTCAACTGGAAAAGACAAAAGTATAGCTTCTGGGAGTACCTCAATCCAAGGCCTGGATACCACAGAGATTTCAACTCTAGGTCCTTCCAATAACATAAGGAACTTGAAGACAAGTCACATTTCCTCTAAAAATCCAACAACTAGAGTCAAAACCAATAGTCTAGGAGTGCATTCCCAAGGCACTGTCCTAGTTAATTCAATTCCATCAAGAATAACAACTACAATTATGAACTCACAAAGCAATTGGGACACAACACTTTCTACATCAATGCCCGTATCTAAACCTGCTCATACAAAAACTCAGAAAGATTTCCCCCTAACTTCAGTAGAACAGAAAATGACCATGCCTGAAGATGCTAACTTGATGACAAAATCCAGTTCTGATCTTTTCACAGTACTCACTAGGACTTCCACTGGGTTTTCAAGAACAGAAGCTAATTCAACTGAGAGACAATCTATTTCAAGCTCTGGATCCTTCACAGAGACAACAAACATCTCAATGGAAAATACTTCCAGTATCTCTACACTTTCCTTCCCAAATATTGACATCAGTCAAGTAATTAATGCTGCAGAATCATCCAAAATCACCACTCTTTGGAACACATCAGGTACCACTGCTGATATTGGGGCCCTCTCTTCAGCAACTCAGACATTTCTACACCCAGACTCCGTGCCTCATCCCAGCAGTTCTGAGTCACTGTCATGGACAGGTTCTCCATCCCATGAAGCAACTCCCTCTGTGAATTCTGCAGAAATACCTGGGACAACATCATCTTTTCCTGCTACTTCCGCATCAGAAGGACAAAGTCTCTCCTCTCCTCCTTCCATGGCCCCCACATTCTCTTTTGGGCAAACAACTACAAAGGAGTTGGACACAAACTTAGCTTCTTTTACAACTTTATTTCCAAGCTGGAGAAACAGTGAGTTAGCCACTTCAGAGGACACCAGAACCTCTCAAACATCTCACTCTTTCACCAGAACTGAAGTATCCAGTGTGGACATAACCACTCCTGGACCCCAGTTCCAAAACACTGTATCATTTGATGCTGCTTCACCAGATGGTACTGCCTCTTCCTTGTTGACATTACCAACAAAGACATCACCTTCTTCTGCTTTCTCTCTATCATCACCTAGTTCAAACCCCACTTCTTTTCCTGAGACTTCATTCCCCACCTCTGAGTCTTTTAAGACGACAGATACATTGAGCAGAAGCTTGGAAACTGGAACAAATTTGAGCAGCACTTCACATGAAATATTGGGCTTATCTGAAGTGACTACTGATACAGAAAATTTTCATTCTTCCTCAAAATTCAAAGTAACCTACACAAAGACCATCAGTACAGGACATGCGCTAAGTTCCTCTGTACCAACAGCCCCTGAATCATCCAGGGACGCCTATACAATGGGTACTTCTTCCTCCATATGGGTGACTTCTATGTCCACACCATTGCCTGCCTATTTAGAGACGACAAGATCTGATACTGAGCAATTTTCCCATTTGACTTCTGGATTGAGGGACACTAGCATGTCCCTACAAACAAAGATACCTTCAGCTCCTGTGTCCACTCTCATTTTGCCAAGTTCTGAGACTGCTGTCATCACTTCTGCTATGAACATATCAACTCCACATCAGACTCCATCTTCACAGTTTACTGAAGCTCTGGTAGAAACAGTCACTACCTTAAGTCCTTCTTCATCTATTGTAGAGTCTACTGGGGTAACATCCTCCCCAGAATCCAATTTTGCTATGCCTTCACCAGAAAGTACTCATGTTCCAAGAACTGATATGTTACCTTCAGATGAGACCACTTTTATTGAAACAACAACCCTTTCTCCAACAGAAGAGATTGCTTTATTTGCCACAACCAGCATTCTAAAAGGCAGCTCAGCTGTGACTTCTAGCAGTCCTCATTCTATTACAAAATCAAGTCATGGAGCTGTTTTGGTTTCCACCATTGTAGAAAAACTACCTTCTTCAACTTCTGCACCACTGCCCTTTCCTGCTTCCACTGGCACTGACTTTACAAGCAGCCCAGCCCTCCACAGGATTACTCCTTCAGGTAATTTACAAACAGAAGATAACAGTGTTGTTGGAATGAGTGGCTGCTCTCAAGATTCAATGATTATATTTAGAACTTTTAAGCCTAGAATTCATCCCATCAAGACATCTTTATCACCCTTCTTGAAAAACACAATGACTGGAAGTTCTGACTTGGGAAGGGTGATAAATGCTTTTCAGGTTCCTACACATTCAACCAGGTTGATAAGTAAGAACCCACTGTCCCTACACTTCCATTTACAGATGTTGGAGGATCATAGGCAATATCCCTTTCCTAAGAGGTAGAAAGAAAATTAGGAGTTCATTATTGCATTCATATTTATTTATGATTATTACGGTTAGCATTATTAAATCATACAAATTGTACAAATTAGTGACTTTCATTCTGATATTCTCATACATGCTCAAACAATGCTCTCATCACCCCCACTAAGAGTTCCTACTATGAACTCTTCTCACTTTCTTCTCTACCTTCTAGATTCCTTCCATTTCCTTTGTAGTCCGTTTTCTGCTCTTAGGGATTTTGTATGTATGTTTGTTTCCACATGACATAAAATCTATGATATTTATTTATCTGTCTGCCCAATATTGTTTAACATGATCATATCTAGTTCCTACAAATTATGGCTGAGTAAAACTCTATTGTATATACTTTACATTTTCAAAATCCTCCAACTGTTTAAAAGCATAAATCCTGTTTTGTGTGTTACTGGACATTGGACCTAGGACCTTGCACATGTGAGTCAAATGCTATACAGATGACCCATACCCTCTAACCCCATAATATAAGTTTCTTTAGCAAACATTGGTTGAACTAGTAACACTAATCACTTCTAATAACTGAGCTAGCCATGGGCAAAACAGAAAAAAAAGCAAGTCAATGAGTAATTACTACAATGTTATAGATGGTCTACTATGATTATTAATGCTAATTAACAGTGTTGATAATGACAATTCAGCTTATACAGCACTTATTTCTATGTCAACACTGTTTTACAAAGGTTTTAATTGTAATATTAAATTGTAATATTATTTTGTGGGTAATGAAGTTGAGATACATAGAAGATGTGAAATAATTTTCTCACTATCATAAAGCTCATAAGTGACAGAACTAAGCTAAGAACTTAGGCAGGTGTGCTTGGTGCATGCCTGTCACCCTAGCATGTGGGAAGCTGAGGCAAAAAGAGCCTGTGTTCAAAGAGAACCAAAGTTATACAGTGAAGCCCTGGCTGAAAAACCAACGAGACAGGGGTATAGCTTAGTGCTAGAATACTTCCCCTAGGGTGCATAATGCCATAGGTTTGAACCACAGCACCCACCGCCAAACAAAAAAATTCAAACTATTCTGGAGTAGGAATTTATGTTCTTAATCATTAATTTAAAGGGGTAGTTAAAAAGCTAGCAGAAAACACAAGACATTCTGGCATGGCAGTAGCCATAGGAAGACAAGATTTTAGAGAAAAATTGTAAACTCTGTCAAATACTACAGAAACGCTAAGCTGCCATAAAGTGAGAGATATTGTAACAACATGGGATCCTCAGGGGATAGATTAGTGAGGCATAGAGGACTAGACTTCAACCACAGTAACATGTAGATAAAGGGGAGAGATTTTTCTTTGGTTTGTTTTGGAAGATTATTCCATATGGATTGATACATGTGCTTTATTCTTAAGCAGCAAATGCAGCCCTTGTTTTATGTATATGCGTGGCATGTGGAGGCACAAGCTAGACTGAAATTCATTCTGTAAATTCATACTGACCTTGAATTTGAAATAGTCCTGCCCTAGTCATCCACACAGCAGAGATTATAGACATTATAGTACCACTAGACCTGACTCAAAGAAGAGTTTCTGCCTTTGTGGTGAACATGCTACTAGAATCACAACAGAGTCAAAAGATAAGAAGGAAAAACATGTGATCCTGAAAGCTGAAGGAATAAGGTACCTGATGATGTGGGAGGGACCCAGACGCCAGTAAATACAGGAGAAGACCTTTTAGGGATACTATCACAGCAAGAGAATTAAATTTGATACCAGATTTCATTTGTGACACAAATCCAAAAAATGCCCTGCAACAACATTAATGCCTTCATTAGGCAATCTCCAGAGGAAGCATGTTTCAGTCCCTCTGCAGATAATTTGAACACTTCACAAGAAAGGCAAATATTTGAAATCATTGATTCGCTTTCTCTGTACATTGCCTTTATATATCACCAAGCAGGCCTCAAACTTGCGATTTTTCTGCCTCAGCATACTAAGTGTTTGGATTTCAGGTCTATAACACCATACTTTACTTTGATTCTTGTTGTAGTTCATTCACACTCTGAAGTGAAACCAAATCAAATAAAAAGATAAGAACACATTTAAGTAAAGAGGGAGAAAAGGAGGACAGACAGAAAGTGAAAGTGGGATGTGATTTATTTGGTAGAGTGCTGCTTAGCATGCACAAGGTTCTTGGTTCCACCCCAGCATTACATCATGTAGGTATGGTGGTACTCACCTGTCTTCCAAGTGCTCAAAAGCTTGGAGACAGGAGCAGCTGAAATTCAAGATAATCCTCAGCTATGTATCAAATTTGAAGCTTGCTTGGGCTGTATGAGATACTGCGTTGAAAAAGAAAGGAAGGAAGAAAGGAAGGAAATAAGGAAATGAGGATGGGAGGGAAGGAAGGATGGGGGATTGAGAGAGAGAGAGATGAAATAAAGATTGACAGTAGAAAGCAAAGGGTAAAAGAAAGGAAAGGCCATCAGATCTGCACATAGACGTATGGGCAAATTGATAAATTTATAGGAAGGTGATGGATATAGGGATTGGCTATTCATCCTGTGTAGCAGTGGCTCAAAGTCACTGTCATGGATTCTAGAAAAAGAGTGACATGTACTCAATAAGGTGATCTATGTAGACAGTACAGTCTTTCTGGGAGAGATACTTACCTGTTTTCTTCCTCACTCTCACCTGCAGAAACAGAAGACGGCACACAGTCCCATACAGAGATACCTGATGGAGCTGCCCATGGAGACACTGCAGGCCTAGGAAAGGGCCCTCTGGCTTCTACATCGCCTGCTAGCCCTAACGGTAAATCCCCCTATGCTTATTCCCTAGAAAGTAGAAATAATACCCCTTTCCTGTTCCAGAGCACCAAACCTCTTGATTTCCTTAAAGAGAATACTATATGGTTTTCATGAATGCTTGTCTAAGCTGGATTATGGCTAGTTATTATTATCTGTCTAATGGTTACTGTGTAGAAGGCAGTGTATAACAGTATTCTCATAACATACTGAGCAAGATTTACTCCAGATCTCAAACTTAAACCTCTCTCTTCCCACTCTCTCTCTATGTAACCCAAGCTAGCCTTAGACTCACAATTGTACTGTCATAATCTTCTACATGCTAAGATGTCAGATAAGTACCTCCATGTCCACCCTGATATGCTAATTTAATAAAATACATATCTTGGAGACTAAGATATAAACTGAGAATGCATAGAAAGACATTAAAGGAACAAAATAATTATAATGCAACTTTGTGCGGGGGGGGAGAGTGTTGGTGGTAAGCCATGGCAGCTTTTACATGCTAGGCCAGTACACTATTGCTGAAGCCTGCTCAGCTCCTCATTAGCATATTTTAAGTCAAGAACTCTGCTTCTGAGTCACATCTCCAGGTTCCCCACTGGAAGATTCTAGGTAGAGGCTCCACCACAGAACCATGCCCCTAGCTCCCCACTGAGGGATTCCAGGCATGTCTGGTGCTTGTGAAAGTAAAAGAGGGCATGGGATCCCTGGGACTGGAGTTATGGGCTGTTATACAAAAGTAAGTGGATGCTTTGAACCAAAAATGGGTCTTCTGCATGAGCAGAAAGTGCTCCTAAGCCTGGAGCCATCTTTACTGTTTCCTGTTTTTAGTTTCTTAAGGAACCTCTATACTCTTTTTCTGAAATGGATAGATTCAATAGCTTAAATTCCCACCAACAGTGTATAATGTTCATTTTTCTCCAATCGTTACAAGCATTTGTTTTCTACTTTGTACATAAATGTCATTTGGACTAGGATGAAAGTGAATCTTAGTGTAGTTTTACAATTTTGTAATGGCTAAAGATGTTGAGGATTTTCCCCACAGACTTAGTGGGAGTCCAGGTTTAATAAGCTACTTTGGAGACTTTGAAAATCTAGGTTTCTGGCAAAGTCAGCACTTAGTCAGAACTACTGATTTTAACCTGTGGCGAAGTATCCTTGGCAGGCTTCCTAAGATACAGTCTTTTAATCTAAGACATGGAGCCACATAGTCTATCCTAAGTGGAGAGTGGTCCCAGCATGTACTTGGCAGAGAAGGCAAAGAAGAGAAGGAAGTCAGTTTAAGGTACCTTAGTGTGCAGATCATAGTCTGGGTCCCAGTATTTACAGGTATGCACCCCCATACCCAGATTATGTAGTTCTAGGGATTGAACCCCATAAATGCTGGGTAAATGTTCTACCCAATGGGTTCCATGCCCAGCCCATGTGCCCTCTTAAATGTACACATAAATCAATACCATGAAATGTTAGGTGTCTTCCAGACAAAAAAGATTATGTAATCAAACAGTGCTAGGAAACCTTGGTTTGAACAAAGCCAAGCAATTTCCTTTACAGCCACATCTCTAGTAAAAAGACAAAATCAGCACAGGACTATCACATTATGGAACCCAAACTTTCAAACAAATGACACATGTCACCTCTTTCAAGTCAAAGGAGGTTCATTCTGATGTACCGTTCTTTCGTGTCCTCATTTACTTGTTTATTCACTCAAGACTTTGAGTTGGACACTACACCTACCACATGTGAAACAGACAAACATTAATAGTTGTTAGGAGCCAGGACTGCTGGAGATTAAAATGCAATTCAGACATCGTGGGAAAAAATATGGAGAAAATGAAATATAATGAATTCTCAGTGAAGGTGGATTTAAGCTTGCCCGTGAAAATGATAAGAATTGATGGGGTCTGATGAGGGATAGGTAGGTCAGGAGGAAGGAAGAGCTCAACAATGAGTCATACAGAAAATAGAGGGGAACAAGGATTGAATAAGTGTGGTCACAAATTTATGGAGCAATTACAGCTCAAAAGGATACAGGAGGGTTAAAGTTGTAGCTCAGTTGGTAGAGGACTTGCCTAGAATTCACAGAGTCCTGAGTTTCTGTCCTTGGCACCATATATACTAAATGTGATGATGCAGATCTATAATCTCAGTACTTAGGAGGCAGTCAGATCAAAAGTTTAAGAATGCACTCAGCTGTGTAGTGAGTTTAAGGCTGGCCTAGGAAACAGGAAACCCTGTCTCTCTGCTCTCTCTCTCACACACTACACACACACACATACACACACATGCACACACACACATACACACACACACACACATGCACGCACATGCATACATACACAAGCACATGCACACGTGTGCATGCACACACACATGTGCACACATACACACACATACACACACATACACACACACACACACACACACACACACACACACACACACACACCAGAAAATTTTTTAAAAAAGCACAAGTGGAGGAAACAGATGAGCCACATAGCAAAACTCGTCTTTTCCCTGCCCAGATCATGCCACCTACATCCCAGGAAAGCAGCACTATCATAGATATTTCTCTCCCTTTCATCATGTAGAGAAAAAATTTTAATTGCCTATCTAGAAAGTGTAAGCATTTTTACAATTTGTGTTGCATGTCTCAACTTACAGAGCTAACCACAAAAGGGACAGTAAAAGTGGAGACCACTGCCACAGCTCTGAAGGCTACTTCCATTGCCACTTCAACCACCAAAATCCCTACTACAACTTCAAGACCCTTGACTCACCTCAAGACACCAGAGAAAATAGGCAACATAAACACAACAGAGATGATTATCACAGCCTCAGATGCTTCCCATGATGTCCTAGGGATAGCAGCATCATTTCCTACAGGCTCTGGAGAAAACACTAGCATGGTCCTCAGGACAAGACCAAAATCTTACAGTAAAGAACCAGAGAGCACAGCCCTATTGATCCCCAGTCTTAGGACAGAGACCAGCCCAGATGTTCATACTTTGACCATCTCCTCTGGTGAGTCTGATACAGTCTCATGGGTCACCCTTCCTTTAGAGATTACTTCACCTGTTGCCAAGATAACCATGAATATTTCTCAAGGTGAATCTGATTCCATTGTGTCCACAGCCACCACTCCCAGAGGAGAAGTCAGTTCAACTTTTCCAACATTAACTGTTTTATCTACTATACCAGATTTGGCAAGCTCACTGATTAGCAGACCTGAAGAAAACACCAGTATGTTTACTTCAACTCTTACTGACTCCCTGAGTGAACCAAAGACAACAGCCTCTGGGGTCACCCATCCTGGGATGGAGGTGGATTATTCTATTGCCAGCACTTTTTCTACTGACACATCAGGAATGGCAACCTCACTGGACATTAATTCTGGAGCGGAGACCAAGCCAGCTCTCCAAAGTCTGACCGTTGCCCCTGGTGAGTCAGATACAACAGCCTCAGCAGTCATGCACCATTCACAGAGCAGAATCCCTGTTTCTGAAAATATTCTTGACATTTCCAATGGTGAAACTGCTACTACCACACTCTCAGTGCATACTGCCCATGGGACAGAAGTCATGCCAACCCTTCCAACCACTACTACATCACCTACTATAACAGGATTGAGAGCCTCACCGGTCATCAGTTCTCAGACCAGACAGGAAAATACTAGTGCACCAACTATGACTGCTGCTGGCGAGCCGGAGTCAACTATGACTGCTGCT
>CABHPP010144449.1:0-45728 GCA_902168425.1 Peromyscus attwateri | reverse complement strand
ATTTTGTTTACTCCGCCTATGGTGATTGAGAGTTTTGCTGGATATAATAGTCTAGGTTGGCATCCGTGGTCTCTTAGTGTCTGCATAACATTTGTCCAGGACCTTCTAGCTTGCATAGTCTCTATTGAGAAGTCTGGTGTTATTCTGATAGGTTTGCCTTTATATGTTACTTGGTTTTTCTCCTTTGCAGCTCAATATTTTTTCTTTGATCTGTATGTTTAATGTTTTGATTATTATGTGGCGAGATGACTTTCTTTTTGGATCCAGCCTATTTGGTGTTCTGTAAGCTTCTTGTATCTTCATAGGTATTTCTTTCTTTAGGTTAGGAAAGTTTTCTTCTATGATTTTGTTGAATATATTTTCTGTGCCTTTGAATTGGTATTCTTCTCCTTCTTCTATCCCTATTATTCTTAGGTTTGGTCTTTTCATGGTGTCCCAGATTTTTGGGACGTTTTGTGTTACGACTTTTTTGTCTTTAGTGTTTTCTTTGACTGACGAATCTATTTTCTCTATTGTGTCTTCAGTGTCAGAGATTCTCTGTTCCATCTCTTGTATTCGGTTGGTTATACTTGTTTCTGTAGTTCCTGTTCGTTTAGTCAGGATTTCTATTTCCAGCATTCCCTCAGCTTGTGTTTTCTTTGTTGTCTCAATTTCTTTTTTTTGATCTTAGAATGTTTCTTTCATCTGTTTAATTATTTTTTCTTGGCTTTCTTTGCTTTCTTCCAATTTTTTGTTTGTTTTTTCTTCCATTTCTTTAAGGGAATTTTTTTATTTCCTCTTTAAGGAAGTTTTTCCTTTCCTCTTTAATGGAGTTTTTCATTTCCTCTTTAAGGGAATTTTTTATTTCCTCTTTAATGGAGTTTTTCATTTCCTCTTTAAGGGAGTTTTTTATTCCCTCTTTAATGGAGTTTTTCATTTCCTCTTTAAGGGAATTTTTTATTTCCTCTTTAATGGAGATTTTCATTTCCTCTTTGAGGAAATTTTTTATTTCCTCTTTAAGAATATTTTTTATTTCTTCTTTAAGGGCCTCTATCATCTTCTTTAAGTCATTGTTAGGATTAATTTCTTCTGGTTCTTCTGCCTTGGTATGTTCAGGACTTACAATTGTAGGGTCGGTAGGTTCTGGTGTTGTCATATAAGCCTTTATGTTGTTGCCTGTATTTTTCCGCTGGCGTCTACTCATCTCTTTCTCTGCTCAGTGCAGATGGTGTGAGACCCTAACCCTTCAGGCTTACACCTCTAAGCCTCAGAAATGAGAAACTTCAAGCACCGGGAAATGAGAAACTAAAAATCTGGTTCTCTGGGCAAGCTGACCACCCCTGTTCTCAGTCGGGGAGGTATATATTTACGATTCTGGTGATCTGGTTCGGTGGTTGTGTGGTCTTAATAAGTTCTTTTGAGAGCGTCTTGAAATACAGGATCCAAAGACACCTCTTACTCCGTGGCTTGCTGTATAGCTGGGTGGCTGGCCCCTGATGTCTTCTTCCTTCTCTGGCTCCTTGATCCTTCAGGTTCCTGCCAGCACCACGGTGTCCTCCCTTGTTGTCTCTGTAGCCACAGCTGCACTGATCCCTGCGGTGGAGCTCAGGTCTTGCAGGGCGCTGCGCTCTCCACTAGTTCCCAATTGAGAAGCAATCAGCAAGGTGATTAGCATCCACTGTGCGGGTACAGGTGTCCCTGATCCTTGTAGCTCCTCTTCTTGCATTCACCCAGCTCTGTCGCGCCCCAAAGGGTCACCCGGGGAGCCCCCAGCCGCTGCTCCTTCCCTGTGCTCGCTACGACCACACTGCTCATACTGCACCTCTCACCCATGCTCCCGGTGATCTGCTCACCCACAGGCCTGGGGAGACCGCACAGGAAGGATCCATCCAAACCGCGGATTCCCAAGGAAGGCAGAGAAACTCTGATGCTCTAGCCAGCTTTTCTTAACTTAAATTAATCCTTCTATCTTTTTTCTCTGAGCTTTTATCTTTCACTTTTTCTGTATACCTTTTTTGACGTCTTACTTTGTGGCCCTGTTCCTCTTACTTCCACATCAGTTCATCATCCTATTTTGCTCTCACACACGGCCCGCCAGTGGCAGCCGCCATCTTTGCATGTTTATTTTATATGTGGGCTATGGGACTGCCAGGACTTGATGGGAATGGAGAGAAAAACTCTAGCTACACATACCACTATGTACATTTTTATATATTATCTGAGAGAGACTACTATTTTGCTATTTGCAGCAGGAAAAAGTTTTTTGAAGCCATATGATCATTTAGTAATGAAATGTGGACAGATAAATATATTTTGGCAAAACTATCAATAGAGAAGCATGCACACAGCTACCTAAATATTCTGCATGTGTGCCTTAATCCACAATAAAGACCTAATGTTAGTAAAAATTGTCTTAAGCAGTGTGGTTTGTAAAGTTAATAAAAATACAAAGATTTTAAATTTTAATTTAAAAACTTCTTGTTTTCTTACATTTCAATTGTGGAAAAGTCACTCATGGTAACATTACTAGATATCACAACATTTCAGATAAATGAAGCAATGAGGTATTTTTAATAGTTGATCACCATAAATAAAGTACTTTGCCTAAACAATTTAAATGTTAATAT
Organism: Peromyscus attwateri; assembly: GCA_902168425.1. NCBI lineage: Eukaryota > Metazoa > Chordata > Mammalia > Rodentia > Cricetidae > Peromyscus > Peromyscus attwateri. The sequence continues at coordinate 43,122 of CABHPP010144449.1, read as the reverse complement.
GCTAAGATGTATGAGACTAAAAGTAATATGCACTTTTCATGTTGTGCTTGCTGAGATAACAAGAAAATCTATTCATATAAAAAAGGTGTACTCAGTTCAACTACATGCATGATTATGCTCCAATGATTATGTTCCCGAGGAACATACCTGTTGTTCAGAAGAAAATTATGACAGTCCATTAACATTACCCTCTGAGAGTTATGTAGATTAATTTCTACATGTAGTGAAGATTAGAATTTTAGACCTGGTTATAATCTATGACATATTTCATATCATACCATCAAACAGAAAAAGTAGGTGTTTCCTTTTAACAGTAAGTTCTTTTCTTATGGTTATGAGGCATCTGTTTTACCCCTAAAGAGTTAACATTTAAACATACACACACACTCACACACACTCACACACAGGATTAGTTGGCTTTAGCATAAGTTGTTGATGCTACAAGTAAAACATTAGATTGAAAAGAATGTAGACAGGAGGGCAGTTTCTAGAAAAACTCATATTATTGTGGAAGTTATAGGTTTTATACACATTCTTTCAATAGTGTTAAATATAGATATGCTGAATAAAGTTATATCAGTTCATTAATATTCTTTTAAAATTTTTTTCATTCATTTGTTTATATACATATATATAATATGTATATATTATATATAATATATATATATATATATTGAGAGAGAGAGAGAGAGAGAGAGAGAGAGAGAGAGAGAGAGAGAGTATGAGACTCTGGCATCAAATTCAAGTTATCAGGCTTAGATATTAGCACCATCTTCCTGTCCCCAGTTCACTAATTTTCAACAGTACTAGTCACCTTATCTTAGCATTCATCATTTTTCCATCACTGGTAACAGATATAAGATGGCTTGTCTAGAGCCAAATAAAAATGACCAATGGTCTGGAAATGCATACTCAGGTAACTGCGAATTCCACATTGCAACAAAGTAGCAATTTTATGAAGTTTTGTTTACAGAAACAGAAAATATTTTAATTAATTCTTATTTGTAAAAATACTAGCAATCATTTGAGCACTTAATATGATATATTTTTATCACATTCACCCTTGCCACATAACTCCTGCCAGATAGAGCCTCCTTCCCTACCCACACAACTTCATGCTCTATTTTTTAAATAAAAAAAATAACATTGATTTCATTTTTTTTGTGTGTGCTGTCCACATACTCTTGGAGCATGGCTGACCTACTAAGGGTAATAATCTTAAGAAAACCAACGTTCCCTTTCCTAACATCTATCTCTTGCCTCAACTAGTCATGGGAATTCGTATTCACCTCTCCTTTCTATGCTAGATTTTTCTCTGGCTTCAATATTGCATGTCTTGTGCATGTTGTTATAACCACTTTAGCCATATGTGTAGCTGCTTTATTGTGTGTGGAAAACACTAGTTCCTTCTAACTTTTCACCAAGTCTGGCTCTTATAAACTTTTCTGTCTCTTCTTCTGAAATGATCTCTTAATCTAGAGAAGAAGGGTGTAATATAGGCATCTCATACAGGGTTAGTACTCCCTAATCTCTAATTCACTGTACCCTGACCAGTTGTGGATCTCTGTGATAAATGCAATTTATTATGAAAAGTATCTCTGATAAGGGATGAGTGTGGTGTCATTAATTTGTGAGTACGATTATAAGTCATTAGGAGTCAGTCTAACATTATTCTCATTTAGCAGAATAATAGTAGTAGGTTCTCCCCTAGGACCTGTCTAACTACAGGATCTTGGACCTGGTGTTGGTGTCAATTAAGAGTTTCATCTTATGATTAGACTTAAAATCTGTAAGAGTAGGTAGTGACTTATGTAAGATCTGTATCACTCCTGCACTGATGGGCATATCTAGCCAGGCTGGTCATTGTTGTAGCTTGCAGGATTCAGAGCTGGGTAAAACTGGTGATTACTGTTCTCCTTTGTTAGTATGCACTACAACTTCTGAGACAGCCAGTAGTAATAAAGATTCTAGATTAGTAGCAGGTTGATTTTTCTATGTTCTATGACTTTGCCATGTAGTCTTTTCAGCAACGGGTCTTACTGTCAAATTCTGGAGGTAATCAATAGCATTGGCAATATTCTGTAATGTTTGGAGGTCTATGGATACCCACTGTCAAACAAAGTCAAAAGACACAACCTATTCTTGGAACTGGGATTTTATTGGTTAGCATATGTTATTTAGTACAGGCATTGGTACCCCATTGGAGGTCAACTTTATTTACAATTTTTATATATGTGTATGTTCATATCTTAAGAAGCTTCTACAGTAATAGATTTTAGATGACTTTTGCAGAAGATCTTTAGTGTTTATTATACTTTATGCATTCCCTCCTCTATGTTGTCCTTTCACCTTCCATCCCATTTAACCATTTCTATTTTTTTTTGAATTTATTTTATTTTATTTTACAATATAATTCAACTTTACATATCAGCCATAGATTCCCCCGTTCTCCCTCTTCCCGCCCCGCCCCCCTCCCCCCCCCGGACCACCCTCCATTTCCATCTCCTCCAGGGCAGAGTCCCCGGAGGATTGAGATCGACCTGGTGGACTCAGCCCAGGCAGGTCTAGTCCCCTCCTCCCAGGCTGAGCCAAGGGTCTCTACTAAGCCCCAGGTTTCAAACAGCCAATTCATGTACTGAGTAAAGGACCCGGTTCAACTGCCTGTATGCCTCCTAAATAGATCAAGCCAATCAACTGTCTCACCCATTCAGAGGGCCTGATCCAGTTGGGGGCCCCTCAGCCATTGGTTCACAGTTCATGTGTTTCCATTCGTTTGGTCACTTGTCCCTGTATTCCATCCATCCCTGGTCCCAACAACTCTTGCTCACATAAACCCTCCTCCTTCTCGACAATTGGACTCCCGGAGCTCCAGTGACTGAGGGAACTAGATGCAGATATCCACGGTTAACCATTTCTATTTTATTATTTTTCTTTCTCTTCCATATAACTGTAAACATCCTCTCCCTTGAGAGCCAGTCCTTCACAGTCCCTTCCTTTCTAGTTTCCTGAACTTAGTGGCTAGATATAAAAAAAAATGAAACTAGATCCTTATCTCATTTTGTTCAAAATTCAACTCCAAATGAATCAAAGACCTCAACATAAGACCTAATATCTTGAATCTGGTAGAAAATAGAGATTACTCTTGATCTCATGAAACTGAAAGTATTGAAGTACAAGACAGAGCCATTGAATACATAAATTCACAGTGGCTGTGAGTGCATACACAACACATGTACAAGATTAAACCAACCAAAATTCCCTCCATTGACAAGAAGGGACTCCTAAAGTACATATTACATTAGGAAAATTTATAATTGAAAGTATCTTTCTCTAAAACCTTGCTATATACTAGATCTTCTTGTTGTTGTTATGTTTCCTAAGATTATTATTCACCCATTATCTAATTCATACAAAATTTTGAAATTATATTTTACAGTGAACACTCTGTGACTAAGATCTTGCCCAATTCATACATTCTACGGGACAGTGGTGCAATTCTAGAACTAAAACCTCCCATTATGATTCACTCCTTCCATTCATATAGCTTAGCAAAGTAATGTTAGTAACCACCAAGAATGGCATCTCAGGTCTATCATTCTAGTACTTGGAAGTATGAAGCAGGATCCTCACTACAAGATTGAGGACAACCTGTACTACAGAGTAACTCCCAGCCCAGACTGGGTTACAGAGAGAGATACTACCTCCCCTCCAAAACTATGTAATATATTATTGATACCTATGATTATATTTATATCTATATCTATCCGTACTGTAAATGTAGTTATATATGAATAGAAAATCAGATCACTTGTAGAATAACATGTCAGTAATATTAGGAGAACCAGTATATTGGAAAAGTGACCAGCAATAGTTTAAAAAGAGCAAAGGAACATTAAATTGCAATACATTTAACTTTGTTTTTGTAAACTCACTTACTTGCATTACTGTTGTTACTTTTGTTGCTTACCAAATCAAGAGCTGTGCTCTCCAGTTTCTGAATGAAAAATCACTGTTCTTCCAAATCATATGAGAATAAAGCAACATAACATGTCAAAGGTCAATGAACACAATATATTTTTAGCTCCTGTTCTGAAGCTTTTAAGGAGACCTTATAAATTGCAGCAGCAGTGATGAAATAGTATCTAATATTTGTCAGCATAACATATGGCCATAGAAGAATTCTGAAGTTTCTTTGAAAGACTAGAAGACAGTTATAATGAACAACTTCACATTTAAAGGTAATTCACTATTATTTTTATTTCAGAAACATTAGAGACTACCTCTTACCTTTCCAAGTTCCATTACACACTAAAAGACAGCCTCTGTGATTAATGTGGCAACCCAATAAAAAGAATGTGTTGTCTTCAGCTATTTTTAGTAGTTGAGAAATATCTGTAAGTTTTCCACCTCCTTTATTCATACTTTAAGATCATGAGAAAGCCTTTTTATTATTACATTTATAAATATTTTTATGAATGTGGGTTTACGTTTATTTAACACAGAATATATGTACAGGCCAGATGGAGTTTGGTATCTCCTTCCACCATGTGGATTGGGGTATGGAACTCAGGTCATCATGCTTGATGTCAGGTAACTTTACCCACCATCATCTCATCAGTCTTTGAAGCAGTGATAATACATGTATATGCATATATGTAGTTATCTGATTTACACTTTAATGGTAAATATTGTCAATGGTAAATAATGGTAAAAACATGTAGATGTACAGCTGATGATTCTCCTTTTAAGTAACACTACTACAAGGGATTTAGCTAGCTGATGGCTACTAGACTCTTCTTGGAGACCTCAGTTTTTGAGCTGAGGTTAAGGGACTTTCAAAGAGGTTTCCAGCAAGTGACTAATCTAATTAAGATCTATAAGCATTTCTTCTTGATGGTAAGCCAAAGACATTTTTAAATTTGAATCATGGTTGCATAGTCCTCATATATTTTACACTTGGTTCTGTATCAGTGTAAGTTTCCTGGAAAAGAAAAAAAAAACAAAAAACAAAAAAACAAAAAAAACAACACTATATAAATCGGTAGTTGATGTTGTCCAGAGAAATAAGCAGGCACGTTAAACTTCCAGGATTACATCAATTATGCTTATATTACCTATGATAAGCCTGTGTTTGAAAATATTGCTATGGAAGATTATAAGGAGAATGTGCAGTACAGTAGAAAATTTTTCATCAATGCTAATTTGGAAGAACTTAAAGAGCAAAAATTTTCATTGGCCAGTTTAATAATCTATGTGTTTTGAAGTTAATTTTCTCCCATAGGCCTGTATTTCAAGGGCTTGGTCTTCAGAGTATCATTATTGGTCAGTGGTGGAAAACGTAAAAGCTGAAGTCTAGTGAGAAGGTTAATGTATATATATCTTTGAAAATTATTGTGAGAAACCAATCTATTTTCTCTTTAGCTTCATGGCCACAGGAAGAGCTGTGTTACTCCAGCATGTGCTCATGCCATAAAGCATAGCCTCTTCAGAGGTCTAAGAGCAACAAGGCCGATCTATCAACAAATAGAATCTCTGAAAATTGAAGCCACAATAAACTTCTTGTGATTGTAAGCTGGTAATTTCACTTTTATAACAGTAAGAGACAGCTGCTATCAATAATTCAGGCATGCCCTATTTATTAGTTATATGTAAATAAGTTAATAAAAACTAATTATTCTAACTGTTATTGTCTAATTGTTGTGATATAACATATCATAGCCAGCATTACATATTCAATTGATCTGGTACTAGCACATATACACATCCTTTGTGTCCAATATTTCTGAACTATTGTCAGGGTGTGTCACAATATGTTTACCCTTGATCCTCAAAAATACAAAAAAAAAACAAGACAAAAACAAACAAACAAACAAACAAAACAAGACAGGTGTCATTCCTTTCAAAAGCCATTGCATCATAAAATATAGGAAAAATGGTTGCTTCTCTAAATGGCTGGACACATTTCTAAGACTAGAAGAATCATGAGTCCATAGAAATGATATTAACAAAGAAACATAATGAATTTGTAATTGACCATAAAATTCATGAATTGCTTGAGAAAGAACAGAGATATAAGGAATCTCTATGGACCACTATAGAATACTGGTAAAATATTTAATACAATCAAGAAATAATACACACATAAATATAGCTGGAAGTTTTCCTGTGTCCTGCCTTGTCCTGCAGCTGCTCAGACCCAAGTAAACACACAGAGGCTTATATTAATTATAACTGCTCACCCATTAGCTCAGGCTTATTACTGACTAGCTCTTACACTTAAATTAACCCATAAGTCTTATCTATGTTTAGCCATGTGGCTTGGTACTTTTTCTTAGTTCTGCCTTGTCATCTTGTTTCCTCTGTGTCTGGTTGGCGACTCCTGACTCAGCCTTCCTCTTCCTAGAATTCTCTTTGTCTGCTTACCCCACCTATACTTCCTGCCTGGATACTGGCCAATTGGCTTTTTATTTATCAACCAATCAAAGCAACACATATTCACAGCATACAGAAACACTTCCCACACCACATAAACTGAGAAATTCAGTAGACAATGGAAGAATGAACAAATTGGAAGATGAAGCCATCTCAGCAAGGTAATCATGCTTAAAACAAAATATTGAAGTACAGAAATACTGATAGAATTCCTAAGATTGGCATTAAAATTGGCTTATTAATTAATATTGTTATAATTTCCTTTTATTTGTGTTTATGTTGCATGTGTGATTTGCCTGATGTGTGTGTGTGTGTGTGTGTGTGTGTGTGTGTGTGTGTGTGTGTGGTATGTGTTTGTGCTGCATGTCCATAGGTGTGTACAACTCAGAGCATGCATGTAAAGACAAGTACAGGACATTGTCTTATTTCATCACATTCCACCTTATTACCTTGAGATAGGTTTTTCTGTTTCAGCTAGGCTGGATATTCAGTGAGCTCTTTGGATCTACCTGTTTTCTTCTTGCAGTGCTGGAGTTATATGTGCAGACACGTCTAGTGTTTTCTTAGAGGCTGGGGACTCAAACTCATATTGTTCTGCTTGCATGCCTAGTCCTCTTAACTAAAGAATCATTTCCCTAGTCCTTAATTAGCTTTCTACATATCTAAGTGGCATGATTTAGTTGAGAATGAGCTAAAATTTGGGAATGCTAATTCTGCACCCAACCAAGTTATTCTTGTTTGCTAAGTGTATATGGAATCATTGTACAGTTGTGATGACTGATTTTTTACATAGTAATAAACATGTCTTCCCATATGCTTCAATCTGAAATATTGAAAATGTTTGGAAGCATTATGAATCCTTAAAGAACTCAAAAAAGTTATTATCTTGTAGACAACATTGGCATTTAAGTTGAGATCATAATCTGATATAAGGGATCATCTCACATCAAGGATATTAAGTGAACAAAACTTAAACAGATGTCTGTTGTAGAATATTATTTTAAGATGTGTTACATTTGTTATGCTCTGGAACATTTGTTTAATGATGCAAAGATGTGTTGCATTCTTTTATGTTGCATGTGTTTAACTTTGTGAAGCTGTGTTACTGTGCCTGTCTAAAACACCCAATGGTCTAATAAAAAGCTGAATGGCCAGTAGTGAGGCAGGAGAAAGGATAAGCAGGGATGGCAAGCAGAGAGATAAATAGAAGGAGAAATCTGAGAGAATGAAGGAAGAATGAGCAAGAGAACAAGGAGAGGAGGACACTAGGAGCCAGCCACCGAGCCACATAACCAGCCATGGAGTAAGAGTAAAAGTAAGATTACAGAAGTAAGAAAAGGAAAAAGCCCAGAGGCAAAAGGTAGATAGGGTAATTTAAAGTTAAGAAAAACTGTCAAGAAACAAGCCAAGCTAAGGCTGGGCATTTATAATTAAGAATAAGCCTAGTTATCCTTTGTTTTACATGGATTGTCCTGGGAAGGGGAAATAGATAAGATCTACATGAGCAAACTGGGGGTAAGGGGAGGAAATGAAGGGTAGGGGATGGTGAATGAGAACATAGGGGAACATGATGGTCGAGGTGGAACAGGGACAGAGTGGGAGAACAAGGAAAGAGATACCATGATAGAGGGAGACATCCAGGGAACAGGGAAAAACAGGTGCTGCGGAAGTTCCCAGGAATCCACAAGGATGACCCCACCTTAGACTACTAGCAAGAGTGGAGAAGGTGACTGAACTGGCCTACTCCGGTAATCAGATTGGTAAATACCCTATCTGTAATCATAGAGCCTCCATACAGTAACTGAGGGAGCAGATGCAGAGATCCACAGCCAAGTACCAGACCGAGCTCCAGGAGTCCAGTAGAAAAGAGGGAAGAGGGATTCTATGAGCAAGGGGGCATCAAGATCATGGTGGGGAAATGTACAGAGACAACTAAACCAAACTAGTGGGAACTCATGAACTGTGGATCAATAGCTGTGAAGCTTGCATGGGACTGTACTAGGCCCTCTACATAGGCAAGACAGTTTTTTAGCTTTAGCTTTATCTGCTTAAGGGGCCTCTGGCATTGGGATCAGGATCAATCCCTGTTGCATGAGAGGGCTTTTTGGAGCCCAGTTCCTCTGGTGGGACACCTTACACAGACTTGGGTCAGGGGGAGGGGCTTGGAGCTCCCTCAACTGAATGTACCAGGCTCTGCTGACTCCCCATGGGGGTGCTTGCCTTGGAGGAGGTAGAATTGGGGTGGTGGGTTGGGGGGAAGCCTGGGGGGTGGAAGAATGGAGGAGAGGGTCACCTGTGGTTGGTATGTAAAATGAACAGAAAATTTCTTAATAATACAAAAAAGAATAAGCCTATGCTTGTGATTTATTTGGGGGCTGGGTTGCAGGCCCCCCAAAAGAGCAAAAACAACCAACAACATATCTTTGTAGTATATTTATTTAAAAATTTATGGGCCATGAGAATATTCTAAGTAGCTTTTCTCACTTGCTAAATATTTCAATTTTATACAAAAACAAGCCAACAAAACAGAATTGCAGATCAGTGATCAAATCTATTCTCTTTTTGTTTTGCAACTTATACTTCCATTTATCTCTCTCAGGAATTCAGAGTTATAAAAAGCACACCATTCTTAAAGACTTAATTACTAAGGACTCTTCTGTGAAAAATGTGTTCATCAGTGACAACTAGGTATCCTTAATCTCTATTGTATATCCAGAAACTATGGAAACTATTATTTTTAAAAAAGAAAACAAACACCTGCTAATTAGAGCACTAACACGATAACTAGGATGTCATGAAAGACATTAGTGTCTATATCAACTATCTGTAGTACTTGAAATAATATATTTTATCAAAAGCTATGGTAATTAAATTGTTCAGTCCCCACAAATAGACAACTTATACTGTATGAAGATAGGAAGTGAGACAGAAAAGCACACTAGATTCATGCTTATGGAAAAACAGGAAAGATATGATAGTAAATTATTTCACACTTTTTAGACATAATAATATTTAAGTGTGATGTATTTGTGAAAAACTAATACTGTATGGTTACTCAAAGATAAATACATGTGGGGATGTTTTGTTACAGATCGTTTTTTTTTTTTCCTCCTGGACTCATTCACTGTCCACAGAAAAACACAGAGAATACCTTTGAGAAAGGAACTTGAAAACTATCTGCCACTTGTAGGTATCAGAAGACTTCAAGAGGCTAGCTTTGATATTGCAACAATCTTAAAGACTATGTATACTACCTATATATAATGACATTTCAAATAGTTAGATTGATATTATAGGTATCTAAACACCCTGCTTCATATATTCACAATAAAATTCATTATTTCTCGTAACATGAAAAGGCATATGGAGAAAGAATTTAGGTATACTTTCAAACCAGTTTTTTTAGATAATATGATTTTATGGATAAATATCTAATTATAAATTTCCTTTCGGTATAAGTGAAATTATTTCAGTTTTTAAGTGAAGAGATTTGGGTAGTTTAAAATATATATTTTTTATTTACCTCCAGGGGAAAGATTTTATAGCTCTTTGTAAGAGAACTACCATGAATAGCTATGAGTGACTTAAAAACAAACATTTTTGCAAGGCATACATTTCTCATTATTAAGTCACATGCTTATTACTTCCTGCTATTTCCTGGTATTTTTATTCACCATAACCTGACATGATTGGATATAATGACTAAAGAATACAACATTATATATAATATAACTAGTCATTCCAATACATAAGAATTATTAATTAGAAGCTCCCTGCTTTTGAAAACTAGATAATCCATACTTTTATGCCTGTCACTTTCATCATATTTTATATTTGCATGTGCTCATCTGGCGCAGACAAGGTAAAAAAGATGTAACCAATAAAGGATAGCCTGTGGCCTTCTCTATAAGTTAGATAATATGAGTCAAGTGCTCCATGAATAACTGCTGTTGAAGATTTTGTGTCATCTTTTTGATTCAATAGAATCTTTCTTTTCCTACTACTTTTAATGATTGTTCAATAACTTTTTATTCCCAGCATGGAGCATATGTTAAACCTATAAATGAAAGTTGTTCCCAAATTATAGTGCAAATGGAATTAAAAGTGAAAAGTTCATGAAGTCATGAAGCCATCAAAGTATACACATTAAATGGGGAAAAAACGCAATTGCTCATTAAACATAGCAACAGTTAAATGAATAATTCTTAACTAATTTTCCATCACACTATGGCCAATATTCACATCAACATACTAAAACAGATGTCTGCCTTAATAGATCATGAATGTTTTAATTACTCATTACTTATTTATGCTAATTAGAACATTAGCGTAAAAGATAAGAAAACACATGAGTTCAAACCTTATCTCTGTCAACTTCCAATTCTCCCTCTAAACACCTACATCTTAAGGTACTAAAAGAACGTATAAACATCATTTTGAGACTCAGTATATGAAAATTAATATAGTCAGTGAAATGATATTTATGTGCAACACATTATCATAAAATATAATGTTTAATTTCAGGAAATTAAAATAACTTAATCTAGGCTCTTAGTTTTTCATACTTAGGGAGTTTCCTTTAGGTGGATCAAAATTTATAATGGGATGAATATTAGTTCTTCAAGGAATTAAAGAAGGGCCAAATAGTAGATTAAAATTTCTTTATACCAGTGTGGGGCAAAGATTAAGTGCTCAGATAACTCTGTTTAATGAGTGTCTATAATTTCTAGTAGACACCATCCATTCAGAAAACCGTAATTTAACATGTACACTATTTCATTGTTTTGCCAGGAGCTAGTGATAGAGATATAAAAAAAACCATAATTACATGATCCATTACATTATATAGAGTTTCAGTCTTGTAATAAATGAAAACATTATCAAAATAATTACATAATAGATACAAAATTATATTTGTCAAATATTATAAAAGTGAAGCACACTGTGCATTAGAAATCCATACTATGAGGATATCTACATGAGATGATTAAGGAAGATTATTTTCAAGAAACAATTTTGAACAAAATATAGTAGATAATTATTAAACAAGAAGGGAAGAATATATGTTTTTGGCTAAAGGAGCAACATGTAAAAGGAAAAGGCAAACTGATATATTTTTTTCAAAGTCTATCTGTATTAAGAACTCATACCAAATTATAAAATATTACAGATTAATAAGTGGAAGTAATAGCATCAAATTTTTGATTCTCAAATGCCAACTAGATGGTGTTTGTAGAATTGTAAAATAGACAATGAAAGTGTGAGAAGTCTTTAGGAATTGTATGAAAGATATAAAGACTATACTAGTTTGGACCAATATGTTTTCAGTCAGAAGTTAAGAATAGGGAAGCCTTGATACACCACAAAAAAAAGGTATCAAAATAGACTAAGGAGGTAAGGAGTGGAAGGGTGGTATAAATGACAGAACTTGCTTAACACAGTGATATCACTGTCATTCTCATGGATTACAAACATTACTATGGTTTGGTTTTGCTGATGCTGAGTTTTAGTAATTCTTCTAGCATTCAAAGTGAAATTCAAAAATCTTTAGCTGAATACAAAGTAACAAACATATTCTAGAATTATCAATGAGCTATTCATATGTATAGGATCTATGAGCATGGGAAATATTACCTAGAATGAAATTATAGAATGAACTTGAGAAGAAACTTTAACGAATCTGAGATACTACCTTACACCTGTCAGAATGGCTAAGATCAAAAACACTAAAGACACCTTATGCTGGAGAGGATGTGGAGCTAGGGGAACTCTCCTCCACTGCTGGTGGGAATGCAAGCTTGTACAACCACTTTGGAAATCAATATGGCACTATCTCAGAAAATTGGGAATCAATCTCCCCCAAGACCCAGCTATACCACTCTTGGGCACATACCAAAGGATTGCTCAATCATACCACAAGGGCACTTGCTCAGCTATGTTCATATCAGCATTGTTTGTAATAGTCAGAACCTGGAAACAACCTAGATGCCCTTCAACTGAAGAATGGATAAATAAAATGTGGTACTTACACAATGGAATACTACTCAGCAGAGAAAAACAATGACATCATGAGGTTTGCAGGCAAATGGATGGATCTAGAAAAAATCACCCTGAGTGAGGTAATCCAGACTCAGAAAGACAAACATGGTATGTACTCACCCACAGGAGGATACTAGTTGTAAAACAGAGATGACTAGACTGCTACTCACAACTCCAGGGAGGCTACTTAGAAAACAGGACCCTAAGAAAGACACAGGGATCACCCAATTACAGAGAAATGGATGAGATCTACATGAACAGTCTGGACATGAGTGGGGGTAATGAAGGGCAAGGGTCGAGGGAAAGAGAGCTTAGGGGAGCGGGAGATCCCAGCTGGGTCAAGAACAGAGAGGGAGAACAAGGAATAAGAGACCATGATAAATGAAGACCACATGAGAATAGGAAGAAGCAAAGTGCTAGAGAGGCCCACAGAAATCCACAAAGATACCTCCACAATAGACTACTGACAATGGGTGAGAGACAGCCCGAACTGACCTACTCTGGTGATCAGATGGCCAAACACCCTAATTGTCATGCTAGAAATCTCATCCAATGACTGAGGGAATCAGACGCAGAGATCCACGGCCAGGCCCCAGGTGGAGCTCCAGGAATCCAATTGGCGAGAAAGAGGAGGGATTGTATGAGCGAGAATTGTTGAGACCAAGATTGGAAAAAGCACCGGGACAAATGGCCAAACGAATGGAAGCACATGAACTATGAACCAATAGCTGAGGAGCCCCCAACTGGATCAGGCCCTCTGGATAAGTGAGACAGTTGATTAGCTTGAACTGTTTGGAAGGCATCCAGGCAGTGGGACCGGGACCTGTCCTGAGTGCATGAGCTGGCTGTTTGGAACCTGGAGCTTATGCAGGGATACTTGGCTCAGCCTAGGAGGAGGGGACTGGACCTGCCTGGGCTGAATCTACCAGGCTGAACTCAATCCCCAGGGGAGTCTTTGCCCTGGAGGAGATGGGAATGGCGGGTGGGCTGGGGGAAGGGCGGGGGGAAGGGAATGGGGAGGACAGGGGAATCCATGGCTGATATGTAAAATTAAATTAAATTATAGAATTAAAAAAAGTTTTGTGTTTATTGGTTGGGTAAGATGACTGTAGTGTTTTGAATAGGAATGATACCCATAACTTATGTGTTTGAATGCTTGGCCCATAAGGAGTGGCATTATTAGGAGAAGTGACCTTGTTAGAGAAAGTGTGTCACTGTGGAGTTCAGCTTTGAAGTCTTACATGCTCAAACTGCACCCAGTGTGGCACAGAGTCTCCTTCTGATGCTCATGGATCAAGATGTAGAACTCTCAACTCCTTCTCCAGTACCATGTCTTGTCTGCCTGCACACTGCCATGTCCCACCATGATGATAATAGACTAAATGTCTGAAAGTGTAAGTCAGTCCCAGTTAAATGTTTTCCTTGGTAAGTGTTGCTGTGGTCAGCAATGACTTAGCAGAAAAAATGACGAAGATTTTTCAGAAGAAATGAATAACAAGGATTTATCATTCTTCAGTCTACCAGAACAGTGTTTTAAGTAGAATTTTGTGAACTATATTAAATATCAACAATCTTCAAATAAGCTAGAGACTGAGTGGATAGATAATACTGGCATTCACATGAAAAAGAACAATAAAAGATGATCAAATGATACAAATAGAAACATAATTGTGATATATCTAATAAGCAGTGATGTTCTATCCATATAGCACTTTCATATGGAAGAGTTCAGTCATTAAGAACGCAAATAGAAATTAAATGTACAAGAAGACAAAAGATATTTACAAAAATCAAAAATATCATCTAGAAAACAAGTAATTTCATAAGACTAGAGGATACAAAGCATGAAAAGCAGCCATAGAAGTTTAGGTTGAAGAGAGTAGGAGGGCTTATTGTAGACATCTTGAATGAAAGGTTTGGGTGTTTAATTTTCAGCTGATAGATACTGAAGAACCATTTAGGTTTCCGGAACAGAAAGAATCATGCTTTTGGGGAAAATAGTCAAGTAGTAGAGAAACTAGTTACAAACTATTGTTCTGACTCAAGGGAGATAGATTGACAGTCTCAATAAAGATAATAAAAATAAAAATGGAGAAGAAAGGATTGGCACAAAGGTACTTGCAAGGGAGAAAGAAGATCTTATTTTTCTTATAATTACTTACATATCAGTAACACTGAAAAATTATAACAGGTATTAGGAAATCATTAGTAACAAAGTAAGAGCGATATAATTTTAAGAGCATTTGTGTGTGGTCATCCCTATGCATGAGCTGAGAACTCTTTTATACTTTGTTTCATTCCTGGTTCAAATTGCTAACCTGCTTTTCAAGCAATTTTCCACTTGGGTTGACTCAGGCCTGAGGTGGTCATTTTGCCCTGACCCCATTACATTGCTTTCTAATTCTCACATCTTCCCTCGACCCTTACCTTTAATGAGAAAATCCTCTTGCCATATTGCCTGCGTCAGCTATAATTAGTCACTGTCATGGCTATGCTTTATTGCAATCCTGATATGCATGGCTCCTCTTCAAAGAAAAATATGGGCTCAAGCTCCTATATGTCAAACTAAAGGAAGATAAGATGAAAAATTGCAATTGTGAAATTCCTTTTGAATTTTCCTTCAGAGAAATACTCTTTATTTAATGGATCCAAGGGGGAATAGTAGAGTATTGATGGACATAGAAAATTCCAGTAAGTAAGACTTTCACAGAAATTGGTGTTATTATAAATTAGCAGAGCCTTTGTCTTGTATTAGAATTGTAAAATCCTCATCAATTCCATTTGACTCCAAAGGCTTGGTTGAACCTCAGCAGTCTCTACACAATTTATTTAGAAAGTTAAATAAAAATTCTTATCAAACTCAAACCTAGAATTTTTGAGGATGACTATACATCTTTTACAAACCAATCAAGTGACCAGTGTGCCATAAAAGCTCTGCTTCAATCTGTCCAACTATTTTCTTTTATGGCAGTTGACCACAGGACTTGTTTTCTACAACTAGTTATTTTAAAAAAAATGTTTAAAGAGCTTATTTTTTCCATTGGTTAATTGCATAATTTGATCATAATATCAAGGTAAATCAATAAAAATTGGGTATGTGTTTTATACAAAGATATACAAAGAGAGACATTGAGGAAAGAAGCATAATGAAAAATGGCCATAGCTAGTTTCAGGGTCATGTATATCTATAAATGGCACTAACACAATGGAAACTGCTAATTACCATAAAATTACTATAAATTAAAGACAGAAAGAAACCCATAGAGGCAGATAATAGTGATGGCTTCCACAATCCAGTTCCTATGTGAAACAGAAAATTTTGGGTATACCTCTTAGGACATATGACTGAATTAATTCTACCCAATTTTGTATTTTTATTTGTATCTTTTCAATGTCTTATTTGATGGCTCAGTGGTAAGTAAAAGCAAACCAAAATGAAAGTAGCTGAGTCATTATTCTTTCCATTCTTCAGAGCTAAACCAATATTTTAAATGGGCTAACTTGACTCAAGCATTAGCTCTTATTGTTGGTTCATGTCAGCAAAGAACGTAAAATGAATGGCTGATTTCAAAAGCTTCTGCAGAACATGCTTTTGTCATATAAAAGCACTTAAAATGAAACATCTAATAACAAAATATGAAAGTATTAAAGCAAGTCCACAAATTCTTTGCTTCTCTTTCAACTGAAAGGTAGGGTTTATGATAAGTTGTTTAAAATTTCATGAAAGCCAGTTCAACTTCTGCCTTACTTTTAGTCTCATATTTGGAATTCTAACCTATCATATAAGTGCTGCAAGCCACAAAAATATATGAAGTAGGAATTCAGCTGATTATGACAAAGCCATACCTGGAGGAGTTAAGAACTCTTCAAGAGGATGAGGCCAATGCTCAAGGAGTTTTGGTGATATTGACTTTTGATTATTAACCATTTCCTACTATATATTTCTCTTGTGCAATTATAGATATTCATCATCCATTGGGCACAATTTCCCCTATACAATTAAAGGTTTTGTATAATTTTCTCTAACTGTTCTACAACAGACACCGTCAAAATCCCGAATATCAGGCTTTTTGTAAATATCATCATTAGCAGTATCTGACCAGGACCATCCCCAGACAGAGGAAAGTACCTTATCTGAGATACCTCATAGATTCTCTAAGAACAGGCTTAAGCATCCAGACTATCTGTTTCAGAAGGCCTGGCGGATGTGCTAATTAAGCTTAACTTTCTCCTTTTCCAAATGTTATCTCTAGTTTTAGATCTCTTTTTAACAATTATCAGGTGCATCTAGCTTGACAGAAGTTGCCTAGCAACCAAGCACACTTCCCCCATCCTGCTAGAAAATGGCAGATCGCTTGAACAGATAAGGAGCCACAGGAAAAAAGAAGGCAGTTTTATTTTCACCCATTACCTAGTGACTTATAGGTTCTATAGGTCCTTAACATTTCAACTAAACACTTCTAAGAATATAGTTTGAGTCCATAAAGCCCCTTTGCTTAGATATTAACCAAATTTGGCCCTTAGGCAATTCATTTCCCCATTAGTCACTTCGCTTTTGGGTTGCAGAAGATAGCTGACAATTACTACTCATTGTGTGGATCCTATTGCCTGATAACCTTGCCTTAGCCAGAGCATTGCTATTGCATGGATATATAACTATAAACCTCAGAGACTTGAAGGACAACATTCACTGGAAAACTAGATGGAGAACAGGAAGGATAAGATGGAAGATGAGGAAGAGCCAGATGGGGAAGAACTAGGTGGGTAAGAACAAGATGAGAAAGACCAAGATGGGGCCGAACCAAGATGAAGGAATTAAGATAGCATTTAGATGGTACAGCAGATAAATGTAGGGATAATTCCAGCAAGAAAGGAGCTAGGCATGAGAGCAGAATAGAAGCTGTGTAGAGAGAGAACTGACTCAGAAGAATAAAGTGAATAAACTAAAGAATTTCGTGTATGTAGATTTAATAGAGAATCACTCAGCTTAATCTACCACCAGTACCCTCTCTTCTGGAACTCTGGGTAAAGGCTATTGAGGGGCTGGACCCCAATAGCCTTCGATACGTAAGAAGTCTCCCTGCCTCACAGCCTCTAGCCTGTGAGGACACACACAATAAAGAGGTGTATGTAAGGGCTCTAGTCAACATTTTTAGCCTAGGTTCCACCTAACAGTCAGCATAGACTGCTAACAACACAAGTCAGCTGCCTTGAAAATCTAGTGGAATCAGATTATGGCAAGTACAATTTCAACTTGACATCTGTATCAAATTCAGGATTACTACCTCATGAAAATGGTTTATCCAATCACTTTCAAATTTTTTATATGCAAAGTTGTGAAAAGAATAAAATGTTTGGTATAAGCAGCATATGATTTGCCACCATTTGTTATGTAGCAAGAGCAATCAGAAAACAAGCTAAGAAAAAAGATAGAGTGCATGTTTCTCTTCCACTGCGACACTCCTCAGGGTCATGTGATTAGAATAAAAGGAAAAATGTCTTCATAGAGAAAGACATTTTTATTTCCCTTTCCACTATTGACTCAAGAAGTATGTCTATAGAAGATGGGTTCATATCTCAACCAAAATTTTCTCCTAGGCCACAGGACTCAAACTCTTAAACTGATTGGGTTACAAAATTGTTACATCCTTAGCTAATCAAAACATGTTATACTAATGACGGGTTATAATATGCTTACTGGTATATTTGAGAAATATGAAGAAAATATGAGATGAACCCTTTCTCAAGGAGTGTGATATTTTCTTTTCAAAGATATAACACAAGTAAATTTCCGTAAACACAATTTAATAACCACATGCTTACCTTTGCTACTGACCTCATGGTACCTTATTCATTCTACTCCAGTAAAACCATCCTTTTGCAGTTCCTCACATAAATCAAGATTATAAAATTGGCTTTTAATTTTAATCTAAAATCCCAAAGTACATCAAATGAGCTCTGTTCTGTAAATTGCTCTGTCACTTGCAGGAACTTCACTTTCATCACTGACATAATTAATTTGTTGTTTGTTTGTTTGTGTATTTCTCCATAGTAGAATATTATTTTAAGGCATGTTACTTTTGTTATGTTGCATTTGTTTAACTCTGTGAAGCTGTGTGACTGTGCCTGTGTAAAACACTTGATGGTCTAACAAAGAACTGAACGGCCAATAGCAAGGCAGGAGAGAGAGAGAGGCAGGGCTGGCAGATAGAGAGAATATATAGAAGAAGAACTCTGGGAGGAGGAGAATGAGGAGGATGAGGAGGAAAAGAGATGGAAGAGTGAAGAAAGAAGTAGCCAGAGAAGAAGGAGGACTCCAGGGTCCAGCCACCCAGCTACACAGCAAGCAAAGGAGTAAGAATAAGATTTACAGAAGTAAGAGAACAGGAAAAGACCAGAGGCAAAAGGCAGATGGGATCATTTAAAGTTAAGGAAAGCTGGCTATAAGCTAAGGCCAAGCATTTGTAATTAAGAATAAGCCTGTGTGAGTGATTTACTTGGGAGCTGGGTGGTGGGACCCCCAAAAGAGCCAAAGAACAGAAACAACCAATAACATCTATCTTTACTAAAATATTTTTGCCAATGAAAAATTTCATCCAATTTGCCAAAAAAAATTTCCAATTTCTTTTTTTACTTTACAATAGTCATTCTTGAAGTAAAACAAGACAGATACTATATTCACAGACTTGACATTCTACTAAAGGATATACACAACTACTTAAAAACAATGATGAATACTAAGGAGCTATAATATGACAAAGAGGGATGAGAGGTTTTGACATTAGGTAGCTGAAAAGACATCTCAAGGGATGGCATTTAAGCAATGATGAGAAATGATAAGTCATCCATGCTAGGATTTGAGGGAAGAGCATTCTAGGTGGAAGAAATAAGAACTTTTTTTTTCAAGATACAATGTTCTTGTCGCTTTTGATTCATAGCCAAACACAAAACAACAACAAAAACCTAATGTCATGATTGTAATGCACATGAGGATGAGATTGAATTTAAGAGTGAGGGGTGAGATTAAATAAGTTAGTACAGAAATTTGAAATTTCTTCTAAATAATTTCAAGGCCATTAAAATGTTTTTGTTTGAGGATGGAATCAGTGTTACCTGTTTGGGAATTCTGAGAACTACAATATTGTAGCAACATATGTAACAATGACAAGATATGCCCACTGATCGTGGTATGAACATCATGGGAGTAACTGACCACTTTTTGATTGCGTTTGAGTCATGCTTCACAAATGAAACCTGTACTTGGCAAAATTATCAGGTCCATGAACATGTGAAAGGCATGTCATTGGCTCTAGGGAAGAACAATGCTACTATGCTGCCTGGTGGACATAGAATTAAACTGATTCCTAAATTTTTCATTATATCCAAAGATTAATGCATATTTCAACATTCATCAAGGAAACTTCTATATTCAGTAGATGGCAATTATCACAGACACCTACAACTTGTCAGGATGTAGAGTAAGAGACTGCAGAATACTTACTTCTAAATAGGACATATGTATTATACCCTGTCCATCCAAGGCTAATGTGAAGAATCACTGTAGAATGAGAACAGAGGAAGAAGAATGTAAGAGCCAGAGGCAGTAGATAACTACTAGGAAACAGTGACTTCCACACATAGTAGGGCAGCTGCATATATGAATTCACAGTGGTTATGACAGCATACATAACACTTGTGCAAACTCAAATCAGACAAAATCTTAGCATGAAGAGATGAGGTAGGAATAGTCTGACCGCTATCTGAGAAGGCATTGGCAATTGACAGCTATTGAGAGTCAGTTTTCTTTATGAGTGTAGTCCATGAAAAATGGATGGTGCTCCAGTTTAAGGTCACACATTCAGGAGTATACACATAGCACAAAAAGGACTTGAAGCCTTTAAAAACAAAAAAGAAGATATAGTGCTGTATGGTCTAGGAAAGGGGAACAGAAATGAACTTGGTAGGAGATGGTGAGCAGACAATTGTGCTCAAAACACATTATAAAAATTCTCAAAGAACTAATAAATCAACAAGTAAAAGGTAAAAAGAGGCACTGTGACTGCCTTAGGACCCACATTTCAATCACATTTCAACTCTTTACTATCTACACCCTGCCATCCTCTCACATCAGATTTTGAAATTTTTATTGCTCCACAATTGGAATATATAATTCCTTAGGATAAATGTTTTTTATAGATACAGGGAAAAAAAGTAGTTTAGCCACTATTTATGCCTTTTTACCTTCTTGTCCTTTCTGCCATATGAGGAAATAGTGTTTACCCCAATTGTAGAAGTCAATAACAATGTACCCTCTTGTAAATCAGTGGTTTGAATAAAAATGGCCCCCACAGGATCATAGACAGGGGCACTATTTGAAAGGATTAGGAAGTGTGGCTTTGTTGGAGTAAGCATGGACTTGTTAGAAGAAGCATAATGCTGAATTTTGAGGTGTTAAAAGCCCCAGTCAGGCCCAGTGGCCTTTTACTTTCCTACAGCATGCAGATCTGGAGGTAGAACTCTAAGCTACTTCTCCTGCACCATGTTTGCTTGTGTGTTGTCATGGTTCCCACCAAGATGAAAATGCACTAAACTACTGAAATCGTAAGCAAGCCCTAATTAAATGATTTCTTTTATAAGAGTTGTTGTTATCATGCTGTCTTTTCACAGAAGTTGAACACTGACTAAGCCTGAAACAGAGTGGCTCCCATCCACAACCCTACTGATGCTTTGGTCTTTCTTTCTCATCCTTCAGAACAATGAAAGAATAAACCTCTGTTGATACATCACATGGAAAATGTTTTGTTTTAGCAGAGCAGAATAAATTAGGTACAATATAAATTGAGTAAATTAAGGCAGAATCCTCTAATACTCAATTTAAACTGGAAGCAGTAATTCAAACTTGTTCAAATGATACCACGATATCAACTCATGGATTCTGAAATATCAAGGGAAACATGTTAACACTGGAGAAACCAGGCACTCATTACCTTAATAATGTTATAATATTTACATCACTAAAGGAGATAAAATGTAATGTGTGTGGTTCTGGTAAGAACACATTAAGAATATATGACTATTATATCCTTGATGAAAACAACTGAATGAAATCTAAGAGTCTTCTCCCAACACCCTCCGTGTGTGTGTGTGTGTGTGTGTGTGTGTGTGTGTGTGTGCATGTGTGTGTTGTTCTGTTCCTGTGAGTTCAGAATACATGTCCCATAGTGTATATGTGAAGTCAAAGGGCAACTGTAGCTGTCATTTCTTACCTTCTGCTTTGGTTGAGAGAAGATCTCTTATTTTACAGGTATACACACTAAGCTAGCTGGCCTGTGAGATTCCAGGGTTCCTACTGTCTCCACCTATCATCCATCTATGGGAGTCCTGAGATAACAGATATGCACTACCATGACTGGCTTTACATCAGTTCTGAAGATCTGAATTCCATTATTCATTTTTTTTTCATTGCAAGTGTTTCACTCACTGAGCCATCTCCTCACCTCCCTAAGAGTGTTTTTATTTTTTGTGTTGATGAGATCTTTGGGATAGAGAAACTATTTGACTTATTACCATGCCAAAATTAATTCATGAGGCTGTATTTGTATGAATATATTTAGAAAAAGATGTTAGTAAAAATAAACTACAAGTTATTACAGGAAATATTTTTGATAAAAATTGACTTATAAATATTACACTTTGCCTGAAGGAGACTACATAAGGAAGAAAACACTTTGAAGGGCTTGATGATTTAGCAAGTATGACATCCATGCCTTCTTGGAGAATCTACAGACACAAATGGTAGAGAAGTTCTCTGAATTGCCTGGATGTAATATGGTCTATATGCACTGGAAAATATTTCTACTATTTGTTTAAAGATAAATGATAGTAGTGGCTGGGCTCACTGAGGTTAAAAGGTCAAGAGTATGCAGGTGCTTCAGAGGCAGGGTGGCAGCAACATGATAACCTAGTTTGAGGAAGGGTTATGAAGACACTGAGGGAATACATACTGTTTATATTGAGCTGAATTAGGACACCATTAGATGTCATCATATATATATATTTACATGGTGTCCAGTAAAAACAACAAAGTGGCTTCTATGACATTTCTGTTCTTTGAAAACTGTCACTGTAAATTGACAAAATAAAATTGTTATTTGTGGGTCCTGAAGTGATATTACCGAATATGCATACAACATGGAATAATTAAATCTAGCTAGTATGTTTAGTACCTCAAATAATACTCATTTTTCCTCAAAACAACAACAAACAACTACACACCTGAAAATGAACAGGACGACTTCCTTCTGCAATCTTCTAGTATGCTCTGTTGGTATCATTTAACTTCATGTTCACCAGAAAAGAGAAATGCTAAGGGTTTCATCATCTCAGATCAGACATGATTGTCCTTTAATTTGTATTGAAGATTACAATCTGGGTGCCAAAATTCACTAATGGTCAATTATTTCTTATAATCTGGCACATTATTGGCATGCAGCTTGCTTTCAATCTCTTGTCAATCTCTTAAATCACGTCCAGATTACTTGTATTTCCTAAAATACTAGAAATGTTATGTAGTATTCATTATGCTATACTTATGGAATAATGACATAAATTATGTATGTGTTCATTACAAATGCAATGTCTTTAACAAATGTTTGTGATCCACTATGGTTTGAAAGGCAGATTCAAGCCATGGCCAAAAAAAGCTAACTTTTCTGAGTTGAATTGGAATGAGAGTCAATATATGCCCAGCATCAATTAAATGCATCTACAATAGAACCCCTACACTTAAGGCTCCAGAGAACATCACAGAAGACAAGGCAGAAAGTTGTAAGAGCTAGGGGAACAGGACAGGACCTCTGCTATAAGATAGCATCTTCTATGTATGATTGAGAAGCTGTACCGAGTAAATTTCAACATTATGCCTGTCCAAGCAAGATCTTAAAAATGATCAATTGACATGCCAAAGTCTATGGGAGCATTTATACAAGGTTTCACCCCTATAAAAAAAAGTTATAGGTAATTAATGGCTACAGAGAGAGGCAGAATCAGTCCTCTCCAGGGACAAGTCCACTGATGAGCTAGTCAGTTCCAAGAAGTCAGTCCTAAACAGATAAGAGCAATTAGCAAATGATCTCGGCAGTTTGAATTTGCTCACTTATATTTGAGTATGACAATTATAATGAACGAATAAGAGGTCATGGATTTGAGAACGAATAGGAGAGACAAATGAGGAATTAAAGGTAAGACAGGGAGAGTAATAATAATAATAATAATAATAATAATAATAATAACAATATAAATAGAGTACTCATATATAATGTTATCAATATATATTTTTAAAGATGGTATAGTATTCACCAATGAAACTGTATTTTGAATTGGCAATTCTGTAAAAGGCCTCTCCCTCAACAATAATCTCACCAAAACTACTTTTCTAGGAATAACTCCAAGATATGTATCAGGACCCAATCAAAGGTTGGACTCTGAAATTTTACATTAAGAAGTCAGGAAAAAAATGAACATCAACTAACTCAGTGATATTATTGGAAATATCCTTTGTTTCCCAAATAAATCCAAGACTTCTTATTTGAAAACATTTTTAACTACAGTTATTTTTATTGGGGGTGGGCATGAGGCATGGATATGCCACAGTGTTGGTTCAAAGGACACTTTGTTGGAGCAAATTCTTTTTATCAAGTGGATGCTAAAGATTAAACTCCAGTCTTCAGGTTCAGAGGCAGGCACCTTGCCCACTGAGAAATCAATCCAAGAATTCTTGTAGTTGCATCTCCATAGCTCCCCTGATTTCTCTTGATTTAAAAGATTATTTGGTTATTGTTACATTCAATTCCATAAAATGTCCCCAAAACATTTCCATTAAATTCCTTTCAGTTTGCAACTGTCAGTAAAATCAAATTCTGGGTATTTGTCACCACAAGTAATATTAATAATGATGATGATATATCCATAATTTAGAATGAAACAAAGATTTTCTGAGTAAAAGTAGATTCACAGTGTCATTGGTAGATATTTCTATGCTTTCTCTTGCATCAAATAATGATTTGCAAAGTTGTTAGTTTGTTTGTTTCTTTTTATTTTGGCCCCTGGGCTATAAAATCTTGTTTGTGTTATTCTTCAATGTTTAGCCATTAGTGAAGGCCAGCAAATTGTAACACTTGTAAACAAAGATTAAGTCTTGCTCAAGTTTGAAAAAAATATTTGCACACAGAAAAAATATTATCCTTCATATGAAGTGTAAAGAAAGACCCAGGTTATGCACTTGCTAATTATTTTTCTGCTACAGATATCAGCTTCAGTTTAATCTTTAGTGATAACATATGTCTCTATTTACATTTTGATGTCCTCCCATCTGTGTATAGAGGTGTGACTGAAAAGACTAATGTTGGGCCTCCTTTGCACACAGAGTACATACAAAAACAGTGTGTTGGATTCATGTCTGCAGTTATTTGTTTTTGCATCTCTATGTAAAGTTCTTCTTTGTCAGAAACCATTACAAAGAAAAGAATATTTGATTTCTTATAGTCACAACTCACATGATTCAGTATTTAATTTATTCCCCAGCTGCAGAATGTCCTACCTTGCTGCTGCAATTTTTTTTGCAGCTGTATGATTGTAAAAGGAAAAGAAGAAGAAGAAACAAAATGAAAAACTTATCATTTTGAAGAGTCCTGGGTACAAATATCAGTTTTACTATTTTCTGTATGAACTCAGTCAGTACAGAACAACTCTGCTTTTGCTCTTTGCCATATGGTTTAACTGTGCATGAAAAACACCTAACCTGTTGTTGCACACACACCTTCCTTTGTAGGAGCTATCTTTATGACTTGGTTTCCTACCACACTATGACTGAAAATTATAAGAAACCAGGAAAGGTGTTTAAAGCAGTA
Source organism: Peromyscus attwateri (assembly GCA_902168425.1). Classification (NCBI taxonomy): domain Eukaryota; kingdom Metazoa; phylum Chordata; class Mammalia; order Rodentia; family Cricetidae; genus Peromyscus; species Peromyscus attwateri. The sequence goes on along the minus strand of CABHPP010144449.1, from coordinate 17,743 downwards.
GTGATTTATATCTAGTTGGGCACACTTTCCTCTTTAAGATAGAAGATTTATCATGATCTACCAAAAAGTGCTTTCAAATGTCTTTCTGTAGTTCTGATACACATCCTTTCTTCCTGATTCCTAACCTTGAAAGAAAGCACTAATGATAACTAGTAACACACAGATAGTAACTCTTATATGTAAAGAAAACTTAAAAATGCTTTACCTATTTGTACTCATTCAATTTTCTCTATGCCTTTATAAAGCAGTTATTGTTTGATTATTTTAATTTTACATGAAGCAAATGGAAGACTCAGAGAAGGAATTAGTGCATAAGAATAGAGCTTGCAAAAAACAAAGCCAGAATTTTCATGTAGAAAATATGGACTTGGAGGCCATCCTAAAAATCAGTTGGTTAAAATAAGCAATATTACTTTAGACTTGATAATATCTATAGTATAAATGTTAACCATTTTCTGCATGCATTCAGTAAGAACTAAGTTATAAACTTTTGCAAATATAAGTTTATAAGAGAAATATAATGTCAGTTCTAATACCAACTTGAGTTTAGAATATACTAATGTGAAAATATTGGAATCCACTACTCTTCCATTTCTTGTTCCCTGTTTATGTTTTTGGAAATGAAAATGCAAACAAAAACTACCTTCTGCATTCCTTTGAATTATGAGCAGATTGTTTTACTATGTATAATTCAGCATTCACATGTTTCTGTCATATATTTCAATGTTATTTAAATACTTTCACAGATAAAAAAAAACATAGGATAAAGGATTTTTTTAACTTGAGCAAAACTCTTTATGGCAATAAGAGTTTTGGGTCTTTAATACCTGCCATGACCAAAAGTAAGCAGGCTTTTACTCTTTATCTTCGAAAGGGGTAGGAGTAGTAAGGTTTCCTGATACCCTAATACAAGAATTTGACTTCAGTGCTTCATGGTAAGAAAACCAACACATGAAATGGATTTGTTCCCTAGGGGCCTTCAGAGTGGTTCAGGAGGCCACATTACGTGGGGGAGCTGTGGGACACAGACTGTTCATCATTTTTCAAAATGGCATTTCACTTACAGCTTCAGAAGTGTTAATGAAGCATTCACACTTTTACCAAGTGAAAAAGCAATAGAAAAACAGCTCTTTCAATCTGTCTTCAGACATACTCAGCAGTTACACATAAATGGGTCTTATGTGATTTTCACATGGGAATAATATAAAGGATGAAAGACAAAGTAAATGTTCAAAACATAAAAGATACAGACAAAGGGAAAAGAAAGAAGTGAAAACATGCACAAACATTTTTTTTAATTTTGTTTTTTATAAACTTGCCTGTGATGCTGTAATAAGAACATCATGGTAGCTTAAGTTCCAGAAGATATTCCCTTTGTGGAAGGTTTTTTCCAGCACCCTTGCATAAAAATGAATTCATACAATAAAGAAAACAATTATAGAATAGGCATTTGTTTCTCTACTGTTGATGGAATTGTATGACTGATTAAGAAAAAACCTGTTTTATTTTTTCACGCAACATTTAGTAGCACATATAACAAGTATCAAAGACTTTTTATTACAGTTTATGCCTACTGTCTGAATTTATTATAGGTGCTTATGGTGCCTGTAAATTACTCATACAAACTGTTGCTATTGACTAAGAGTCAAGCGGGATAGAACAAGATGTTAAATGGTATACTGTCTCAACAAAGATCATTTTAAATCATTATTCTCAGGCATTTTTTAAAATCAGATATTTAGAATGTATTCAAGACAAATAGAACAAATCTTCTGATATATTGTAAAACTACTTTGTTATTCCTTCACTTAATTTATTTCTATTACCATATTGGACAATTTTGCAGACTTTGTTTGCATGTTAAGGGGCTCAGACAAGAAAATGTATGGCTTTCTGTACCTGGAAAAGAATTAGCAAGCTCATGTTTGTCCATAGCTTTCAAATTTTCTTTCCTAATATTTATTACACAAATAAGCTAATCATGGATATTTCAGGAAAAAAGTGAATGACAGTATTGGGTAGAGAGTCATTAGTTACGGAGGTGTGGCTTTCTATAACCGTCTCTATAGAGCTGCCTTATTAGTAACTAACATGTTACATGCATTGCATAACCTAGTGATCTAATTAACAATCTTTTCCATCTCATTTTCTTATTAGAAAGCACCATGTTTTTTTTTTCCCTTTCTGGAAAAATATGTAAACCTCACTTTTCTGGAAAAAATAAAAAATGAGTTTAGAAATATAGAAGCAACTGTTGAAAATTGTATTTTTATATAGTCTTAATAGCATTTCTTTTCAAGAATTTTTTAATAATCATGTTACCTTAATACCAATCAACCTGTATTTTAAAACAATGCATGGATTTCAACTTGCATTGACTTTATGGAAATCCTATTGGAAAAGAAAACAATCTATTGGCATTACTTAGGATTTATCTCCCAGGTTCTTTCTTCAAAATTATGTAGAACTAATGTAATATGGGTCAAGTCAGCTTTCTACCACATAGTGTAATCTTTGTATCACATAACAAATGCTTTTCTATATTAGCACTAAATACGCGTTTTGGAAAGACTCATTTTAATCACACACACACACACACACACACACACACACACACACACACACACACACTTGGAGAAAGAAATGCAAAATCTTCATTTTACAGTATAATGAACACTTATTCTAAAGTCCTCTACTACTATCTTACTTTTACTCAATAAAATGTTATCTGCTTTTATGTTCTAACGTATAAGGATAGGGAATTGGTCAATGTCGATGTTAGCTCTTGCTCTACTATCAAGTTAGTCATATATAAAAAGAAAATAACAATCGCTATGACTGTCATTCCATTACTGGCTCTTTGATGCACTGTAAAAGTCTGTTGTTGATTTCTGTCAGTTTAGCTGCTGTACCTGAATCTACTCATACTTTAACCACCATCTATGCCTCTGTGGCCTCACAGTCAGCACCCTGCTGCTCAGGTCATGGCATGGTGAGACTTCATGTCCCTCATATACTGGCTCTGCTGCTGCTGCCAAATGTAGTTTTTAACTTAATCTCTATCACTCTATTTACCAATAATGACTTGGAAGTCAGATGTTGTGGTAAAAACTTGCTAGCTCAGAGAAGCTGAGAAGCAACCATCAGACCTTCTTTTTTGGCTGGAGACCCAGCAAGAGAGCATCTCTCCAGCCATCACTAAACGAAAAAGCCCACAAAGCTCCAAGCCCTTCCTTACTCCTTCCTGTGCATCTTTCTATCCACCTTTCTGGTTCCTCTGTACTTTCTATGGATAATTCCTATCAACTAGTTGCTTGCTCCACATCCTGACCCAAGGTTGATTTTATTTAACATTCTCGGGTTTCACAATGCAATCAAATATTCTGTAAAATATTGTTTTCTGACCATGTTTTGAAGGAGACTGAGAAGAGTTGTCACATCTCGATACTCTAGATAGTTATCATAGAGATCACTCAGATATATCCTTGTCTTATTTTCAGTCAAATTATTTCATCACTATGTGCTAAGCTCACTTCACATTAAATACCAGTTAGTCTATCAACCTGTAACCAAAAATTAGATTCTATAAATGTCTTCATAACACAAATTTATATTTGTGACTCTAAAGTTCTAAACCAATACATTGCCAAATGAAGCAAGGATCCAGGAATCAATTAAGCTAAAATACTTCCTGATAATGAAAAAAAATCTTCTGAAAATAAAGGAAAAGAAAACAAATGAATACCTCAAATTAAATATTCATTAAGTATATAGCCAGTAATTAATGAGGCCAATGTTGTAGATTCTCAATTTGGTCAGTCACCTGGGCACCATTGTATCCTTTAACTAACATTGTACTTGACTTACAAATATCAAATTTGTGCAATCTGTGATAAAGATATCCAAAAATAATTATTTGATGAGGTAAACCACAGAACCAGAGAAATCTTTACTGCTGCAATTTTGACAGAAGGTTAATATCTATAATACACAAAGAACTCAAAAAACAAACACCAAGAAAATAATCTGTGGTGATATATTGTGTCCCCCAATATACCATGCACCCTAATAAAGCTTATCTGAAGACCAGAGGAAAAAGTCAGGTACTATATTAAACATAGAAGTTGGCAATGGTAGCACACACCTTTAATCCTAGCATTTGGGAGGTAGAAATCCATCCAGATCTCTGTGAGTTCAGGACCACACTGGGAACAGAGCCAGACATGGTGGCACACCCATTTAATCCCAGAACTAAACATGGAGGTCTGGAGGTCTTTACAGACAGACAGGAAGTGATGTAGCTGGGCAGAGAGAGGAAGTAAAATGGCAGGAACAGAAAGGTATATAGGCATGGGTATACAGAAAGTAGGTCTCTTTGGAAGCTGAGGAGCTGGTGACATGAGGTTGGCTGTGGCTTGTCTTGTTCCTCTGATCTCTCAGTTTTAACCCCAATATCTGGATCTGGGTTATTCTTATTAATAAAACTGTTTAGCAATGTGTCTTATAATAATCCATTTTGTGTAATGTACTACAGAACTAAATAGTGAACTCTCAGAAGGAATGCAGATAGGTAGGAAACATTGATAAGACATTCAACATCCTTAGCCTTTGTAGAAATTTGCATTAAAACCACCGCAGAAATAATGGCCCTTGTGCAGAATATCAATAACAACAAATCATACATGTGAGAATGGGGAACACTTATACACGGCTACAGGGAGTCAAACTTGTTCAGCCATGTTGGAAATCAGTCTGAAATTGTCTTAAAGAGCTAAAAATAAAAACACTATATGACTCAGCTAGTTCCATTTCTTGGCATGTACTCAAAGGATTCTATACTCTATAATATGGATACTTGCACATTAGTGTTCATTGCTGCTGTATTCATAATAGCTAGGAAATGGAGCAGCCTAAATGTCCAATAACTAATGAATGGATAATGATGAAGTTGTACATATAAGCACTGGAATATAACTTAGTGGAAGGAAAACTTAAATTGTGAAAAATTTCAATAAATGGATGGAATTGTTAAAAAGAATGCCTAAGAGTGGGAACTCATGTTTAAAATGAAAAATACTACATGGTCCATCTCATATATGAAGATCCTTTCTATTCTATGCTTCTCCAGTGTGATATGTCTAACATGGAATACTTGTACAAGCCAGAAAACAAGGAAAGGAATAGAGAGGGAAAGAGTGTGGAGGGTTTGCTTTCAGGGATGAGGGATAACAGAACAGAGGTAGTAAAAGGGGAGTACTATGGGACAGAAAGCCTAGGTAGGATGTAATCTAGGGGGAATTAGGGAAATGAGGATTACCTTGGATAAAAGGAATGTAAATACATCATTTGTCAAGTGAGATATGCTCACTTGTGCAATACTGACTTAAGTGTTGGGAGAATAATAAACTGCTTTCTGAATGTATTGAAAACTCCTCCACATTATGGTGCAATGTTTAAAACTGTAAGGTTGGTTAACAAGCCAGATACAGGGAGATAGAGTGTATTTTTGATGGTTAACTAAAGGAGCTCAACAGCAAATGTCTTGTAAACACCTGTGATTTTAACCATAGACAAAAGTGAATCCCAGGCTCAATAAATGGACAGAGGGAAAGTTGTATTGCTGCCCCAGGATACAGAAAATGAGTAATAAATGTGGGACCAATCCTAAACAATTCACTAATACCACCCATTCTAAGGTTCAGAAATGACCTTTGTAGAAATGAAAAGTGGAAAGCATGTAAAAGTCAGAAGATAGGGTGAAGGGTTATGAAATACCATTCCCTGCATTCATACAACAATTGTAATTGTTAACTCACACAAACCATAAGTTACCTGCGCTAGCACTATACAGTACCAACCATATCAATTGTCAGTCAAGAAGAAGGAGAGGCTCCCTGGACTCTACCCTTTGCTTCTTCCTATGAGCTATAAATAGATTCTGGGAGAGGGGGGGAATCACTGTCTTTAGTTGGGTAACTATTGTGAGTGCACCAGGCTCTAATGAATAGTACCAAACCCACGGTCACAAAGATGGTCTGGTTTAATCTTGGTGACATGAATATGAGAGTAAATAGAGGTGTTAGCGAAGTGCTAGTGAGAGAAGTCAGTATGCAATATGTACCTATGTAAAAATTTTTTAAATGATAATAAGAGTAAACATTAAAGAATTAGACATAAATCTTTTGATTCATAAGAAGCGCAATGTAATGTTATATACATCTTCATACTACCACTACTTCTTTAAGAATAATGTTTGTGCTTCATGAAGATTTGGGCAATTGAAAGGAATTAAACTGAAACGATCATCCTGAGTGAATGTAGGCTGAGCAACAATCTTATACTCCCTTTGTTATATGTAAATATTGAGTTGCATGGATATATTAAGAACAAATAAAAGACTCAAGGCAAGAATATAATAAGATAAAAAGTATTCTAGGTTTTAAAATTCTTCTAACACAAATATCAGCTATTCTTAATTTGTTCCTTCATACAGAAATTCATTTTGAACACAATTTATCGTGTGTATTTGGCAGATGTTGACAACAAGTCATTTGGAGATGGAGACTTCAATAAGAGCTCACATTTGACTTGAGAAGTAGAGGCAGCACACACATAAGTACAGAAGGCATTTAAAATTCCAGTATCTTTTAAAAAAATCACATTTATCTTTCTGACCTCCAACCCAATTAGATTAATTTTCTAGAGATGAAGTCAAACATTGCAACAAGCCATAGACTGTGTGGTTTAAATACAAGGTATTTATTTTCTCAAAATGTTGAGATTGTAAGCTTACTCTTGGGTTTTTAGGTTGGTGATTCTGTGGTTGCATATTGATTTATGAAAGTTGGCCTTCTTGTAGATTTCAGAAGCATTGGAGAGGGAAAGAACAAGCTCATTGTTTTCTCCACTTAAGACACCGATCTTATGAATTCCACAACTCCCAAAGGCCACCATTCTCCAAATATCACACTGTTATGATGTCAACACACGAATTTCACAGGATGGAAAATACAGCCCTTAATATCCTTTCTGAGAACAGTCTTTTAACATGCTCTGGAGAGAGCACCCCAAGAACATTTTTCTGGCTTCAGAGAGAGAGGCAGATTTTAACAAAGTGAAAGAGAGCAGGATAAAAAGTTTAAGGGATTCATAGAGTATAATATTTGCTTTTACAACGTTAAACTAGAATTTCTATTCTTCAAGGTTATATCAATAAATTATTAGTAGTTATTGAGTGTTTTTTTTCATGGGAAAATATGAAAAACAAATATGAATTCATCACAGGTGGGCCACAGATAACAGACCCCCAAAATTACTCCATTTAAGTCAGTGGTCCTCTACCTGTGGGTCATGACACTTTTGGGTGTTTGAATGATCCTTTCATAGGGGTCACATATCACTCATCCTACATATCAGATATTTACATTATGATTTACAACAGTAGAAAATCACAGTTATAAAGTAGCAACAAAAATAATTTTATGCCGGGCGGTGGTGGCACACGCCTTTAATCCCAGCACTTGGGAGGCAAAGGCAGGCGGATCTTTGTGAGTTCGAGGCCAGCCTGGTCTACAGAGTGAGATCCAGGAAAGGCGCAAAGCTACCCAGAGAAACCCTGTCTCGAAAAACCTAAAAAAAAAAATAATAATTTTATGATTGGGGTCACCACAACATGAGTAACTATATTAAGAGGTCATAGCATTAGGAAAGTTGAGAACCACAGATTTAATTCTACCTTTGTTAGTCAACAAAAATACCATCTTCAATAGAACATGTGAGGGATAACTTTGAGGACAATGGGTGACTCAGTTGCATCACCAAAAAGTCCACCCCTGCATAGTTAGCAACTATGAATGCTTCACTATGAATTCCCTGCACAATTCACATATGACTCCACTGAAAAGTCTCCTCACCTCTAATAGTTGTCTACTCTTACATAACCTCATTGCGAGCCTCATCACTATTGGAAAATTTGTTAGCTTCCCATGTCCTGTGAACTACCCATTCCAAGCTCTCTATACGAATGAATGCTTCAACCTGGAAGAAATTTTACTGAGCCCATAATATGATCTAGTCTTTCAGTAACTTTAGCCTCTTTTCTATTTTTTTTGAGGTTTGGATAATATAGATTTATATTTTTTTTCCATTTATGGCTGACTGTTAGAACATTATTTGACAGCAACAATCAGTTATTCTGACCATTTATGAGTTACTGCAACAATTGCTATATAGTGCAAAAGAATAATGTTTCCTTCTACAACTGAGATCAAAAGGAACCAAAATTTATAAGCCAAATACAGATGTTCAGAAGACAATTAGAAAGCCACATCACATCTGTTTAACAAAATATTATCTTTTTAAATTAGCTATTTATTCTTTTCTCATGTATTATATCCCAATCACAGTTTCCCCTCCCTCCTCTTCTCCCAGTCCCTCTCCCAATTCCCTCCCCTCGCCACACCAATCTAATCCTCCTCTATTTCATTTCAGAAAACAGTAGGCCTCTCAGGGATATCAACCAAACATGGCAAGGCAAGTTACAATAAAACTAGGCACATACCCTTTTATCAAGGCTGGACAAGCCAACCCAGTAGGAGAAAAAGGATCCCAAAAGCAGGCAAAAGAGTCAGAAACAGCTCCTGCTCCTGCTGTTAGGAATCCCACAAGACTAAGCTACACAATCATATCATACATGCAGAGGACCTAGGTTAGACCCATACAGGCTCCCTGATTGTTACTCCAGTCTCTGTGAGACCCTAAGAGCCCTAGTTAGTTGATTCTGTGGGCCTGGAATCTATGAGGGTGACCCAAAATTGTACCATTTAAATTGGAGCTAATGACCTCTCCAGCCAGATTTTGACTTGGCTTACAAGATCAAATTTGGTTTCCTCCTGAGGACTGGGCCTTAAATTCAATCAAAGAACATTCAGTTGGGCCTGTACTAGTTATGCCTCTATAGCATTAGCAGGAACCTTTTGCCTGGCGTAATAATAGTGTAGCGTGAAGGACCTACATAAACCAAGGCTACTGGCAAAAAATTCTCCCCAGCATCCTGTATATCAGGCAGGTAAAATGATTATATGTTTAACTATCAAACAAATATAGACTTTTTTCTTTCAAACTCACAGAAGCTTTACTTATAAAAGCATTTCATTCATAAAAAATTAAACATATACTTGATCCATAAAGACTAAAATTGAAAAGAATAAATAATATAAAAGGATGTGAAAATGAGGTTACTTTATTTTTGATACAATGATTCTTTGGATATCATTATGTCTTTCCACATGATGAACTTCCAACTATATACCACACTGACCTTTCCTCTTACTACAGTTACATATTCAAGTCCAAAATTATAGCCAAAATTACAAGCTGTTCAGAAAGAATAGGATACTTGCCATACCAGTGAAGCCTTGAAAATTGTGATTATTCATGGACTATGATTTATAATGGTACACTGGTTAATAGTGAGATCTATATTTATTTGATAACCAAACAATATAAGATCCCACATTTTCACTTGAATAACGTTGTGTGGTACTTTGATTACATTCTGACAATAAAGTTTGTTTTTTATCAGAGGGCAGAGCTAGGCACTAGCTGACCAAAATTAACCATAGAGATTTTGAAGGACTGAGGAAGTAGTAAACAGGGCTTAGAGAGGATCTCAGCCCTTCTGGAGGAAGGAAAGGAAGATGTAGGAGGTCACTGTTGGCTTCTGTGCAGCTTCTCTGATCATTCAGGTTCATAACGCAGATATCTGGCTCTTGATTTTTTATTGATAAAGAATAATTAGTCCCTCCCCTGCCTCTACTAAATGTACCTCCCCATGGGAGACCTTACCTTCTTGTAGGAGGGAATGGGGGGTGGGTTGGAGGGGGAGGTTGGAGGGGTGGGAAGAGAGAAGAGGTAGATCTTTGGTATGTAAAATGAATTAAAAAAATTGTTAAAAATGAGTAATAAATAAGAGATTGAAACACTAAAAAAAGAATAATTAGTCAAACACTTCAGAATACAATGGATCTTTTAATTTACATTTATTTTTGGAAGGTGTGTGTATGTGATCAATCAATTTGTCAGGTTTTACAAGTTTCTTTACATACCAAGCCATCTCATTGTCCCTATCCCACTCTACCCTAACTTTATTTTTTGTAAGGGTTGAACCATGTAGTCCAGGCTGGTCTTGAATTTCTCAACTTGTCAGAGCTGTCAAGTGTTGGGATTTCAGCTGTGCAATATACACTCAAGCCTGTGTGCTTGTGCATACACACACACACACACACACACACACACACACACACACACACACAAAACGCAATCTGGATTTTCAATTTAGGATAACATATGATATTTGCTTTTCTTGATTCTGGCTCATTTTGTTTAACATGATGATATCCATTTAAATTTATTTTATATAAATGTTATAAGTTTGTTGTTCTTTATTGCTTAATAAAAGTACACTGTGTATAGATATCATAATTCCCTAATTTTTAATCTCTTCATTTGTACCTAGTCTTACCCCATATCTTATCTACTAGGAGAAGTGCAGCAATGGCCATGGATATGCAGGTATTTTTGTAGCATACTAATTTAGATTTCTATAAACAATAGAATAAATACAAGGAAAAGGAACCAAAAACTTCTCTAAAGATGAAGTGAAAATGTCTAAGAAATATATGGAAATATATTCAGTATCCTTTTACTTCAAAGAAATGGAAATGAAAACTAACCTGAGATTCTCTATTTGTCCCATCAAAACAACTATCATTAAGAAACCAAATAATAATAAATGATGGCAAGGATATAGGACAAAATGAACTCTTTGTCACTTCAGAAGAGAATGCAAATTTTTGCAACCATTATGGAAATAAGTACAGAATTATTTCAAAAATGATCCAGCTATACTATTCTCTAGAAATGGGTACTTCAATATTTTCCCAGTCTTCCCAATACCAGGTTTTTCTTCCCTTATCTCTCATTTCCCCAAGTATCCAATGGAGATCCCTGTTTCATATAAGCCATAATCTCTTTCCCATGGTAAACATTGGGCTCTGATATTTTTTCTTAGATTGCTTTTTAAACCCAATATGAATAGAAATCTTCAACTATTTTTAAATGTATGAAGCAAGCCTAAACCCTAAATGTAATTTTCTTAATCTGAAATAAAAATAAAACTGGAACATTACATAGAAGGTAAACACTCTTTGTAAATTTTATATTCAATGAAAAAAATCTGAGAAAGAGCAGGAATTAAGACTTTTAATAAAGAAACCAGTTTATACAAAATAATTTATGTAGCTCTTCTATTCAAAGAAATATATTTGGTTAAATAATGTAAAGGATGTTCACATTATTAAGAATAAAGCTGTCCAGTATTATCTATTACTATTATTCAATATGGGTTTGAAATCTTAGGCAAAATAATAAGGCAGAGGAAATAAATTAAAAGAAAGTCAAATTATCCTGTTTGCCAATTATATTATCCTATACTCAGAAGACTCAAAACAGAACCATTTTCATTGAAGTAGCAGGATTCAAAATTAGCACTGAAAAATCAGAAGCTTTTCTGTACATCAGCAATGATTAGTGTTAAAGCATGAAGACTGAGAAGACAGCATTGAGGACACAAAAATACACCCATGTTTTTACATCCAAATGATTCTCAACTATGGTGCCAAAATCATGCATAGGAGAAAGAGCAGCCTCTTCAACAAGTGGTGCTCAGGCAATTTCATAATTACATGTAGAATAATGAGTAAAATTTGTTCCCTAAATGTATTTTACCCTAAATGGAGGGGTTCTCAAGACCCCACTTTTAGATGAAGAGCTACTGCTAATTGATGCCCTTTGAAGGAGGATCACTTTTCTTCAGGAGTATGGCCACTGGTAGGTTGTCCATACCCAGTGAATAACATTGTACACATGCACATATGGATAATACTAATTGGACTCAGTGAGTTAACTGATTAATTATAAAAGATGGGCCTGAAGTTGAGAAGGAGATATTGAGGGGATAATAGTGGTGGATGTGATCAAGATACATTTTACATATTTATAAAATTTTCACAGAATAAAAATAAAAAAATACTTTATACAAAATAAAAGCTTAAATGGAGCAAAGATCTTAATTTAAAACCTAAAACACTGGGATTATTAGAAGAAATAACAGGCAAAACACTCCAAAATGTTAAGATACTAACATATTAAGTGATTATGTCTGACTCCAATTGCTCAGGAAATCAAATAAATATAAATGAGATGGCATCCATTTATATTCTGCTTATCAAGGAAAATTATCAGCAGAGCAAAAAGACAATACACGGAATAGGAGGGAGGAAATGCCAGCTGTTCTCCTAATTAGGAATGGTAGCAAAGAGTATATAAAGAACAAAAAAATCTTTAAAATGACCAAAGATTGATCAATCAAAGTATGGTAATTGATCTGGCAAATAATTCTGAAGGGAGGAAGTATAAGTAACTAATGCATATGTGAAAGAATGTATTAATTGAATTGATGTGAATATGCATTTGAATATTTCAAACTTCATATTATAAAACACTTTACAAATTTAATTTTCATAGTTATAGCAAGAAGATATCTATATCACATTTAAATAGAGAAGAAGCAATGTTCTTGAATAATTCACATGAAATTTGGAAATTTTAAATGTACATTATGTGTATGAATGTAAATATCACACTGAGTCTCACAAACCCTTATAATTTATGTATAGCAAAATAAATACAAATAAAAAAATTACGTCCTCTGACATAGAGTGATACTCTACAATGTCCCAAAGTTTCTTGCTATTGAAAAAATATGAGGGACAAAATAAATAGTTGTTACCAGTAAAATTGCAAATTATGAGACAAAATGTGAATTACAGAGAATACAATTATCCATATAATTGAAGATATTCAATTGTCTCTTGCAATGACAGAGAATATTCAGCCACAGTTAAATACAAAATCAGTACAGGGAAAATTATTTAAGACATTGTTGAAAAGGTTGTGTGTAGGTCTTCATTTATATGCACATATGTCTGCTCAGGTATGCACACGCGGAGACCAGAGGTCACTGTGGATGCCTTCCTCAATTGTTCTCTATCTTATTTTCACTGAAGCTGGAGCCATTTGTTTTGTCTACACTAGCTAGCTGGCCAGCAAGCCTACAGGATTCGCTTTTTTTTTGCCCTCCTTTCCCAGGCCCTGTGGTGCACCACAATAACAACCCTCTGCAACCATGTAATTCTCCCTCCCTTCACACAGTGTCCTCACCTCCCAAGGCCCTTTCCCCTGTGTCTGCCTCTCACCACAGTCCCTTTGGCTTCCTCCATCAGTACTCCCTCCCCTCTCAACACCCCTGCACCCATATCTTTTCCCCTGCAAAGCTCCCTCCCACTCTTCCTCCCCTGAAACCTGCACTCCTTCCTTCCCTTGTACCCCTAACTCCTGTCTCCTTTCCCATTTTCCCATTCTGTAGCTCCTCTGGTCTCAACAGCACCTCCCATCTCCTTAGTCCCCTGCAAGGAGGATTATAGCATTCCACCAGGTGGGCTATTTAAGAAGGTTCTTGGGATTTCTTCTCAGGTTCTCACACTTGTGTTGTAAGCACTTAAGGACTTTTCCCCTTGAGCTAACTCTCCAGCTCTAATGAATATTTTCAAAAGAATTCTTACTCCAAAACCACCTTTTACTACTGAGATGTAAATCTGAGATGACTAGGAGGTTTAAAATGAAATATTTGGATGGAGTTGAATGATGCTACAAACTCGGAACTTTATGTCAAGTCCTCTTTGCAGAAAGAAGTGGTAGACTCTTCTTAGTCAAAGAATGTTGTTCTGGGGTTGTAAATAAAGCTTTATGCTGAGAATGGGCAAGCTTTCCGGTAGTGTCACTTTCCAACTACATCACTTCCTGGCTCTGTCACAATCCAGTAGCTTAAAGTGGGAAGATCGCTGAAGTGATGGCTGGAGCTCTTGCCTGGCTGCTTCTCTGGCATCTCCTATTAATCAGTTACAGAAAGGTGACATTTCAGATGGGTCCCATGTCTATATCTGTGTTGTATAAGAACTTTGATTTCCTAGTTCTGAACCCATGTCATTGACTTTTAGTATTACAGACTCGGGTGTGGGCAATATCCTAATTGGTATCTTCCAAGAATAGGCTGTCTTAAGGCCATGAGATCTTTCATGACTTCTGCACTTGTACACCAAGCCCACTTCTCTCAAATACAATGGCCTGTGTTTTGGACTTAAGGAGGTGGTAAACCTGGACCTTGCTCAGGATTCTTATGACCTTTGACAATGTAATGGCATACTTCTCTCCTGAGGAATAGGAGCTACATAGTGGTTCTCAGAAATGCCTGTACTATGAGGTAATGTTGGTGAATTTTTCGCTTGTTTTTCCCTGATCCTGGATCCTTTGTATCTACTCATATTGGGCCACATAGAGGAGAAAGGATAGGTTTCTCATTGGACTTTGACATAGCCAATATGAGGATACTAGAGACTGAGCCTGGCCCTGGTCTTTCCTCTGATGAGAATGACAAATGTGTACTTTCTGAGCAAGTTGTTTTGATGAGAGTGTCACAACAAAGATACATTCAGGATGTTGGCTGTGACACATGTGATTCAGTCATAAAGGAAATGTTGTACCTGACTATGTAGGACCTAGCTATGCGGCAGTCAATATGAACTGGCAGCAGGGATATGCATGTCAGTCATGTGAAAGAACTTTCTATGTCATTTTTCAGGAGAATGAATACAAATCTTTAGGCATGAAAAGGGCCAGGCTTCATGTATGAATGTCTACAAATTCCAAGGGCCAGAGAAGGGCCTCACTTGCCATGAGGTTGTGAGGAACTTCTTGGCCAGGTCTACCAAGACCCCAGCAAGTCATAATGAGGAGCAGCCATTTACTACCACTGAGTGCGTGGAAACCTCTTACCAAAACAAATATGCAGGTAAAGTATGGGGAAATTATTACCTGCAAAGCTGAATTTGTTCAACACCAGTAATCTCACAACAATGACCCTTTTAAGAGTGAAGAAAGAAGGTCATCACAAGACATTCAATAACAGAAATTATAGCATCCAGAAAATCCTGGGATATGTAGCACTTGTGGGAAAACAATTATCAGTAAAGCCTACCTAGAGGCACACAGGAAAGGCCAAACTGCAGAAAATGTTTATATGTGTGATATATATGGAAAGTTGTTCTGGAAGAAGTTTTCCCCTCCAGGGCACAACACATTTCACACAGGAGAAAGATTTTATGTGTGTAGTGAATGTGGTCAAATGTACATCAGAAAACCCCACCCAAATCTACATAAGAAAGTGCACCACACAGCAAAGTCTAAAGGAAACACATGTTAAAAATTCTTTGGTGGCAATTCTTACCTCATGCACCATGGGTTTCAAACAGAAGCAAGACCACATATACTAAAAACATGTGGAAATGCCTTCAGCAGCTTTTTCCATTTTACTTTCCTCATGGAACATCATATTGGACAAAGGTTCATGAGGATAACAGTTTTGGTGTCCCTTTTACTTCCTCTTTTAAGCTCCTTTTTTACCAGAAAAGACATTACACTGAACAAACCCTTTAAGAGGACATGGAATGTACTGTCTCTGTATTCAGTATCACATGATTTACAAAACAGAATCCTTACTAGACTAGCCTTCCTGAGGGAGCCAGGAAGCACCTGTCAAACTTTGTGTATTTGGACATCTGCTCTGTGGAGATTATCTACAAGTTTCAGGTATGTTAGACAATGCTTGATTGCTTTTAATTGTCCTAGAGTCTTTGAGTTATTTATTTCCATTTCTGCTGCATACACAATTCCACATCTATCAGTAGGTTAATCCCAGTGCATATATCACCTAAATGTGCTCTGAGAATGCAGATTTTTGCTGTCTTTTTCTATTCTGTGGGAGTTATAAGTGGTATATATCCACTAGCAGCTCTCCATTTCCTAACCTCTGATAGCTTGTGTATGAACATGATTCAGCCTCTGCTGAAAATATTCGAGCTGAAATCTGCAAGTTTCCAAAGATTTTGTTTCTTTGTGGACTATTACTTCTACATGTAATGCTTGAGAAGAATTTATTGAACCTCTTAACCTACCTACCATGTAATTTCTTGTGCCACACTGACAAGATTTATGCAGAGGCTTGTGAAAGCATTGTTTTCTTATTTAATCTCTCATACTGTTATGTTCACTGTGTGGGATTGATTGGGAAAATAATTGAGCTTTGCCAGCACAAAAGAAGGGATACCTTTTGTGAAGGTTTGAAACACTATGTATCTAAACAGCAGGGTGGCAGAGGTATTTCAGAACATAATTAGCTTAATTGGTAATGCGACCTGAGCTTTCTCTGGGACAGCTGCAGGGCTTTGACGGTGAAACCTATGACCTGCATGTCAGGACCTTCTTTAAGCTCTAAATTGACCATGATGAAGTGATAGGTTATATAATAATCTCCAATGGTGCTGGGAACAGCATGATTGTGGGCCATTTCCCCAAAGAATTGTTACTATTTTCCCCAATACTTTGTTGAAAGTAGATTTCTGCCAATATTATCAAGAAGTCATGAACACAGAAGATCAAAATCTAATAGGAATGTAAATTTTATAGAACCTAAATGGAGAGCAGTAATTGATTGCTTCTTGCTTTAATATATAGAACCATGTCAGCTTTTCTAATGTCCATATTTATAAAGTTTAAAATAAGTGACATATTTATGTCTCTGAAAACCTTAAGCCTTATGGGCTACAGAGGTAGCTTAAAGGTTAAGAGTCCTTGCTGCTCTTGAACAGCAGCTGGGTTTGGTTCCCAGCACCCGCATTGACTCACAACCACCTCTAACTCCAGGAAATCGGACATCGTCTTCTGGCCTCCACATGGAACTTGCATGCATATGGTGCATGTACAGACACCTGAGCACACACAGCCACATAAAAGAAAATCTTTTAAAAAATAATACTTAAAACTTAGAATGGCTAACTCTGGCAAATAGTGTTTTACTCAGCAATTCTAAAATAGAATTGACTATCATGTACAAAGGAAATCTTTGACAAAATAAAAATAAAAAAATAGCATGCAGTTTATATGGAAAAAAGAAGGGCTTGGGTAGAAAGCTAAGTGGTAGGACATTTCTCTAGCATGCTTGCAGCCGTGTGGTCAATCTTCACTACAACAAAAAACCACAATAATTGTCACTATAATATTGTGTTAATTTGTAAGGACTGTTGGGTACTGTATCAGTCTAGAGGTTATATATCTACTCTGAAGATTAACACAAGCACTACCAATCACATTGACTTCACCTCACCCTGAAAAGTCAGGTTGTGGCATAACCGAGGAGAATTTCAAGATCTAGAAATCAGAAAATACTTATGGCCGATGGGAACACAAATTTCTTATTAATTTGTAATGGTAGGAAATCAGAAGTTATTACATGAATAGTGGACCAGAATAATTAGAACAGAATATTGAGTTTATCAACATGAGTGTATCATATATATATCAGTCAGCTTCCCATCCGGATAATAAAATACATGAAATACTTAACTGATAAAAGTGGGTTTATTTTTGGTGCACAGTTTTGCATATTCTTGCCCATGACTGATTTATCAGCAGCCTTATGTTTCTGATCAGGCAGTACATTTAGGCAGGAGTACATCCTGAAGCAAATATGCTTATCAAAAAATGAAAAAAGGCAGGATAGATTGGAATC
>CABHPP010144448.1:0-27677 GCA_902168425.1 Peromyscus attwateri | reverse complement strand
GATAATGTTTGGGTTTGTCTTAAAATATATATATAATAATACACTGTGTGCCTCAAAAGGCTAGAAAGAGAGACTTTGAATGCTTTCATCATAAATTATAAACATTTGATGAGATAAACATGTTTAACCTGGTTAAACCTTACACAGTATATATACTGTGTAAGGTATATATATATATATATATATATATATATATATATGGTAGCCCCATTCTTATGTATATAATTTTATTTATTTTAAGATAAGATCTTTCTATTTTGATTGTATAGCTTCAAATTATTGGGCTCAAAGAGTCCTCTTTCCATAGCTTCCCCAGCACTTGTGACTAGATGCATACCTCACCATAGTAAGCTTCAATTTAATGTTATCCGTGATGGCTATTCTTGGTAGTTGACTTGATTACATTTGGAATTAATTAAAACCAAAAATGGATAAGCACATCTGTGAAGAAGTTTTTGCTTAACTTGAAGTGGGAAGGTCTAGTTCTCATCTGGATCTTTGAGGTAGGAAGACACATCTTTAATCCATACTTTTGAGTTGGGAAAACCCACCTCTAATTTGACCCATGCATTCTGTGGGGAGCTTGTACAAGGACATGAAGGAAGCTTTTGCTCTTTGCCTGCTTGCTCTCATCTTTCGAACAAGTCCATTGCTTCACTGGTGTTTGAGCCTACTTCTTTGGGATTCCTGTGGTGATACTTTATTTGTGCTGAAATGTGGTGATGTTTTATTCGTGCTTTAATAAATAAAGCTTGCCTGGAGATCGGAGGAAATAGCAAGCCATTTTAAGTAAACAAAGAAGTCAGACAGCGGTAGCACATGCTCTTAATCCTATCACTTGGCAGGCAGGATCTCTGTGTGTTCACGGCCACACTGGAAACAGAGCCAGGTGTGGTGGTACACGCCTTAAATTCCCAAACTAGTTAACCATGGAGGTCTGTACAGACAGATAGGAATTGACAGAGCTGGGCAGGAAAAGGAAGTGATGTAGCTGAATGGAGACAGCAAATCAGATGGCAGAACAGCAAGGCATATAGACGTGGGTAGACAGGAAGTTGGAAGCTGCAGAGTTGGTGAGGTAAGGTTGGCTAGTGGCTTTCCCTGTTTCCCTGATCTCTCTAAGGCTTTCACCCCTATATTTGGCTTTGTGTTTTTTATTTAATAAGATCATTTAGAAATTCATCTACAGATTCCAGTGTCTATTGAAGACCAGCCGAGACACTGAGCCTCATGGACTGAGCAATTAACTGGATTCTTCGATTTTTCCATTCACAGCCAATCATTGTTGGATTAGCAGGACCATAACCTATAATAAATCCCCTTTCTAATAAAACCCCTTTCTATACATATAGAGAATTAATTCTATAATTTCTGTAAAGACTGTTAACCCTGACAAATATATTACATATCAGATAAAGATAAATTCAAGATGTGAGGATTTTTTGTTTAGTTTTGTTTTCTAAAACAGAGTCTCTATATACCCATGCTGCTTGAGTCAGCTATGTAGCCCAGCATGGTCTTGAAATTGTGGCAGTCCTCAAGCCTTACAAACCAAGAGTGCTGGCACTAGAAGCATGCCTTGCCATGCTGAAATTTTTAATTTAATTTGAGTTTTAAAAAACAAAAAAATATATATATATTTTTAGAAGGAAGAAGGGGTATTTAGGGGGGAAATTCAAGAAATATAGTGACAAGCATTATACAATGTTCCAAAAAAACCTCAGACATTTTTGATACTGTCTGAATGTTTTTGTAATGACTCTACAGTTAACATCACTAAAACACACAAAGATTAAAATCTCAAAATGAACATCAATCATAAATATAAGGTAAGGTCATTGATCAGAAATTTTATTATTATTTTTATCTCATTTAAGTTCTGTTTTATATAACAAATACATTTGGTATAAGCAATAAACCAAGTATTCAAAATTCTATCTCACAAGAATTTGTCAGCCTTAAATGTCATATAAAGATATACAAATGTACACATAGCTATGTCCATTTTCTCCTACCATCTTATAGAAGGAAACCAGTGCTGAATTTTAAGAATATATTGGGGATTTTGTGTTCAACCTACAGACACAGTCTTTCTTCTTGCTATAAGCAGACTTTTTACCCCTGGGGAATATTTGACATTTAGTGATATGTTTTGGCATAAGAGGAAGGTAAAAACCAGCTTCTGTGAGCAGAAGTAAGGGATGAGGCTAACTCTCCTCTAGTATGTGAAATACCATCAGGACAGATTCACTCAGCTCAAGCAATCAGCAAGGGCAAGATGGAGATGCCCTCTGTCTTAAAGTCATGCTATTTCAGAGTTGAAAAGAGCACCACTTCCACACAACACGTACCTTCAAATGTAAGAACATGACAAAAGCAATTCATATTTTTCACAGTAAATTTAGCTTAAATACTATCTGCAACTTTATTAGATGAAAGTCAACAAAAGTCCTTTAAAAAGCTCGATGTCAGCATGTTTTTCTGAGATTTATGTTTTGTACTGTAGAATGACCTCACTGGGAAGATTCTCAAGGATATTAGTCTAGTTGATGCTGGTCTCCCACTTATACAAAGTGAGTGCCTAAAAAAAAATATATATATATATATATGTGTGTGTGTGTGTGTGTGTGTGTGTGTGTGTGTGTGTGTATACACTATAATAAAAAAACCCTTGACTTTAAGTTTTTATTACAGAATTTGGCCCAGAATTTATTTTCCTCATTTGGTACATTGAAAAGTATTTTGTTGAAACAGTTATGAATGTTCCTGGTCAACTCAAACACAGGAGATAATTGTTGATTTTGTTTTTCTTTTGTTAGGATCATATCATTATATGTATAGCCCAGGCTAGTTTAGAGCTATGTAGCCTAGGCTAACCTATAATTTGTGATCCTCCTGCCTCAATCTTCTGTGTGAGATACAGTATATTACCACACCGAGAGACAGTTTCAGCAGCTTTGAATTGAGCTCTCTCCATATTACTCAGATAACAGAGTCTCCATAGAATTGTTTGTAGCATGAATCTTAAAGAGTCTTATTAATAAAATCAAACCTGAGCCGGGTATTAGGGTGAACACTGGAAGGTCAGGGAGACAGATCAAGCCACAGCTATCTCACCTTGCCGGATCTTCAGCTGGTCTTGCTTCCTCAGACTGGAAGCCTCTCTATGTCCTCATATCCAAATGACTCTCAGCTGAACTGCTGCTAGAAGCCTGAATGCTTAACCAGCCCAATGCTTCTCCAGGCCAAATGCCTACCCAGGCCAAATGAGTTTCTGGTCCTTACGCCTTATATACCTTTCTGCTTTCTACCACCACTCCCTGGGATTGAAGGCTTGCTTTCTGGGATTAAGGGTGTTGTCACCATACCTGGCCATTTCCAATGTGGCCTTGAACTCACAAAGATCCAGAGGGATTTCTGTCTCTGGAATGCTAGGATTAAAGGCGTGTGCTACCACTGCCTAACCTCTATGTTGAATATTGTGGCTGTTCCGTCTCTGACCCCAGATAAGTTTATTAAGGTACACAATATTTTGGGGAACACAATACCACCACAATTGTTGGGTGGAGTGAAATTAGTAATGTTAAACTAAATCGGTTAATGTTGAAAAAAATAACAAATATTCTCAACCATCAATAATACAATAATAATGACATAGGATTTCAACAGATTAGTGATTTATATATGCATTTTCATTGGCCCTTTCCTAAAATATTGAGCCCAAAACAACTGTAATAGATTCATGAATCTTAGCAGGAAACATCAACGCTGATCAGTATCTCAAAAAAAAAAAAATGGAGATAACAAGGCACTGTCTGCTTCCTGTTGAGGAGCACACATTGCCACCCCATCTAATCCCACCCTCCAAGGAAAACAATTGAGCTAATCATGTGCCAAGAGAGGGAAGGTTTACACTATTAAAATGCTCTATAGCTCACTGACACATTATCCTAGAAATAAATTAAAATAACACAAACTGCTATGAGAAATAATGAGGAGGAATATTTCAATGAAAGAAAGAGCAGTCTGGAGGCTGGAGAGATGGCACATCAGAGCTCAGTTCCCAGCACCTACATCAGGTACCTCAGCATGTGTAGCTCCAGCTCCAAGGAATCCAGTGCTTTTTTTCTAGCCTCTGTGGACACTTGTACTCACACATGCAGATAACTCTCTCTCTCTCTGTCTCTCTCTCTCTCTCTCTCACACACACACACAGAGAGAGAAAGAGAGAGAGAGAGAGAGAGAGAGAGAGAGAGAGAGAGAGACTTAATTTAAAATAAAATAAATCTTTAAAAAGCAGCAGTCCAGACTACATTTTTACTGTGCAGAGATGCACAGCTATGTGATGAGTCTGTGAGCTTGTGGGGAACAGAATAAATAGGGAGAAAACTCAGGGCAGCAGCTCCTTGAAGGAAAAGGTGGTTATGCAGGACACCCACGGGACTTCTTGAAAAGCACTGAAACTGTGTGGCTTCGTCTGAATGACAGGTGTAGTATAATAAACTATTAAGCACGGCGGCACTTTTCCTATTCAATAGCCACTTTTTAAATTTTACAATAATGTGTTAAAATTATATTTTATGGACTAGCATGATAGCTCAGAAGGTCAAGAAAGGCTCCTGTCTTCAAGTCTGAGGACCTCACTTCCATCCTCAAGACCCACGCTGTAGGAGAGAACTGACTCCCACCGGTTGTCCCTCTGACCTTCGCACATGTACACGTGCACACGCACATGCCCACCTACCCCCACACAGTGAATAAGTAAATAAATGTAATAAAATTTGACTTTAATACAGATGATTATTACACAGAGGGAAACCACTCACATTCAGGTATCACAGTTCATCGAGATACAGAATGGAAGAAATCTGTGCAATGGCCATATTCTGTTTTCCTCAGAGCAGCTCTGACTACTTGCAACAGCTCCCAGAGATCAGGCTGGTTGAATGTGGACATTCTCCCATGGGCGTCAGCTGTATGTGACTCTGCCCTAGCTGCACATGGCCTCTTATGGTCCAGGGATGTTCTTGTGTCTATCAACTATGAGGTACAGTTGCTTTGGTGTCATCCAAGCTGCTGTAAGTAACCCTTTGACCCACAGCATGTAAGTTGGCCCAATGAGGCCAATAGTTCCCTGAGTTGACTTTGGTGGAATCATATTTTGGGTTATTGTCGGGCCCTTTAAAAAGCGAGTTGTGTGTTCGCATCTCCCTAGAGAAAAACTTCCTGCGACACAAATGTTTTTAAGCCAAGCTTTCAACCCATAACCCTTTGCCTCACATTTCCAGCCTGCTTCCATTTTAACTGACATAAGCTTGGGGTAGGGGCTCTTGAATATAAAAGGTAATCTATGGTCATACTACCCTGAACGTGCCCAAACTCGTCTGCTATAAAAGGTAGGTGTTCCCGTAATTGTAGAGCTTAATCACTATTTCTCTGACAGTTTACTACCATTGAAAACTCATGTCTCCAATCCATCACACATCATGACGAGTGCTGCATGTTTAGCAAAATTACATTAGCATTTCATTAAGCACACACAGGAAAGAGGTGACGTTTCAGAGGCCCTAATGACTTGTCATTTGCTGAGATTGGTTAAGTCAGTAACTCAAATCACACTGCTCATTTGTAACCCCACCTCAATTATCCAGGGGTAGATTATCCATGGGAGACATCACATTAAAATTCACATCGACAGTCACCGGTTCCCATCTCCAGATGGGACTGAGACGAACCAACTTTGGGGAGCATTTATGCAATGCGGAGTTTAATAGATAAGGACGGCAAAAGGCAGAGAGGCTTTATGCGAGGTCAACCCTCTGATGAATAGTGAAGCTGGAATCCAGGCTCGACTAATGCTAGGACAAGGTGTTTTCAGTTGTACCCATTGAGTCGTATACGCACTGTGCACTTTTTCAAGTGTCTTACAATTTAAGGTCTTTGGGGGATGTTAATGCCACACATGCTTTTTGGGTCCCACACGTACTAACACGGCCACATAGCTACAGTGGGAAAACACACGTTGTCTGTAGCACTCTCCTCTTCCACTTTTTAGTATTGATTCTATGGAAACTATGTCACAACTCTGCAAGTCATAGATAACCAATAGCAGTACAGTTATAGGCATAGACGTCTGTCCCATGGATAGACCATGCTTCTTCTTCTGTGATGGAAGAGACCCTTGCCTCCATTTCCACAGTGACTTTTCTTAGTGTTCCAAGCCCGTGAATGTGGTGCTGAGGTTGTCTTTGAGTCAACGGCGCAACTGTTTTGTTCCCTGATTAACTCACATCCTAAGCAAGTCTTACACGCGTTTATTTTTACATCTAGGCATGAGAGTCAGGACTGAACGCTTGATTTTTTTGAAAATTGTCTTTTAATCACAGCTATTACTATTGTTGTTATACTACCGCAAGTTGCCGCCGTGACTAAACAAGAGTCTTTCTGATAGCATCTCACGCAGTCTTCAAAATAGCTTCATGTTCACTTGCGCTAGCTCGTCTTCACAAACACCCGATGGGTAGTACTTACTCTTATCTTTCTCTCACAAATGACACACCTGTGTTCCAGAAAGCTTAATGAGCTCGAGCATAGAAATGCCGCTGCTACCATGCATACAGCTTGGCATCCAGTGTCACGTGACCTCAGACCTCTGGTTCTTACTCATAGACCCTTACTGGTGCCAGCATCACACCAGTTCCGTCAGATTACCCCTTCAACTGGGAATGAAAAGAGAGATGCTATCTGGGGGAAAAAATGGACCATTGAAATGAAGTTGATATTTTGATACACTCTTTCTCTCTGTCCGAATATATAAAATCAGGACAGGGTGAAGATGATTGGTTTCAGTCCATAATTATGTGGGTTCTGTTGAACTTCTGCTGACTTCACTTGATATATTTTGATCATTGGGTTAAAAATATTTTGAATTCCTAAAATTTTACAACTCTAAAAGATATGGTGCAAATGCACAAGAAAGCAAATTTTCAAGTGGCAAAAAAAGGTTAGAAAGCTTGTCATTAAAAATCGTCTCTTATCTAATTATCGGCATTATTTGTTAAAAATTGGATGATACCATCATATCCAAGAAAACAGAGCTAGATTGCATATAGATATATCTTCCTTCACCCAACAGACTCTATCTGCAGCAATCATGTGAGGATTGTCATGCATCAAAATAAAAATATGTAGCCTGCTGACATCATTTGTGTCCCTTTGGAAAGGAAAATAATCGTGCTGCCTGATTAAAAGCCGACCCTTGGCCTTTTATCTTTGCACTTCTGAACCCCACCAAATTTCTTCATCTTCTAGACTTGATATTAGTTCTCTTTCAGAACTGACCACATCTCACTTTTATGTATCATTAGGGTCATTATGGCCCAGAATTTTGGTCCAGGGCCACTCGTGTGAAGATCCCTTGGCCGCAAGTCATAACTTCAAGTTCACTGGAGGCCTGAACTGTCACTGATGGGAACATTTCTCCCCTGAGGATTAGCAGCAGCTGAGGTTGAAGGGATGGGAAGAATAAATCCACAAATGGGGTGGTAAATGAGGACGATGGAGCATGATTCTTCCATTCTGTGTTTCCAGTCATGTGCTCTGGAGATTGGGAAAGGATCCAGCAGCTGCATGGTCCATATACATTCCACATCTGGGAAGGTGCTCTCTTTGGGCATCCTCTCCATCTCCTTCTCAACTCCATATTGATTGCTCATCAAACAACAACAACAAAAATAACGATGCTTTGATCTCTAAAACATTTTTGAACGTGACCTCTACAATACTGCTTTGTTTCGAGTCTTATCACCTACTCTTAGGGTTCTACATAGCTTCCTAACTGCTCCTTAGGCTTCTTGTCTTTCATTTATGCCCAATAGTGCCATTAACAGTGCACCACACATGTCCAACCTACATCTACTGGAGGACCTGCTGTCGTCCAGGGTGACTTTGCCACCATGTTACTCACTGCGTCGCTTGCAGCTCCTGCTGGCCATTTCCACTCAATCACTGGCACTACTATCCTGCTTTGACTGCATATTGTTCCCCCAGTAACCCTGGCTGGAGCTATCCTACTCCAGACTAGAGCCAGACTATGACTTGTTGGCCTGGTCCAGACTACTGCATCCAGACTACATCTCTGGCCAAACATGTCCCAGGTTACCAAGAAACATCTAAGCGCTTCTGTCATTGAACTGGCTATTTTTTTTAATACCATGGGTGCTTGGAGCATGATATTCTTGTTTAACGTCCTTCCCTGCTTCCTGCTGGCAGGATCACCCTCAGGGTATCAATGCACACACACTGATGTTACTTGTAGGAACAATAAGAAATATGCAGACATTCCTGCAATAGGGGACACAAAGAAGCAATCCAGAGCTTGTCATTTGATTAATAACACACTTTACTTTCATTCCATTGCTATAACAACCACTCTAACCAAAAGCAATATCAGAGCAGAGGCTTTATCTCATCTTATACTTTCAAGTAACATCTATCTTTCCCTCTATCATTGAGGGAAGTAAAGGCAAGAGGGAAGTAGAAACCACAGAATAATGCCTCCTGCTTCACCCTGTGGCTCACACTCAGCTCGCTGTCTTATACATCCCAGGACCAGTTGCTTAGAGATGGTTCTTCCCACACCAGGCTGGGTCCTTCCATATATATCATCAACTAGGACAATGTCCACCACAGACATGCCCATAGGCCAGTCTGATCAAGGCAAACTTCAGTTGAGGTTTCCTCTTCCCTGCTGAATCTAGGTTGTGTCCAGTTGAAAAAAAAAAAAAAAAAAAAAAAAAAAAAAAACCTTACCAGGATGTAAAAGAACATTAAGACATAATGATAGCACAATGACACAAAATTTATTATATGCCCGTTACATGATGCTCCTTGATGATATCATGGGTATTATATTGGCCTATGTGAACCAGTTAATGTTTGTGTTTGTTCAAGTTCACATGTATGTGCGTGTGAAAGGCAGACGACAACCCTGAGCTTTTACAGTACCTTGGGAGCTGGCCACTTTGTTTTATGAGACAGTGTCCGGCTGACCAGGGATTCATTGATTAGGTTAGGTTGACCAGCCTGAGCCTCGGGCATCCTCCTGCCTCTGCCTTCCCAGCACTGGAACTCCTGGCCTGCATCACCACTCTGGGCTTTTTCACATGGGTTTTTCTCAGGTCTCCATACTAGCACACTAGGCACCTTACCCACTAAGGCATCTTCCCAGCTCTGCACAGACTTCTTAAGGAGAACTTGTTTTCGTTCCTTTCAATGTCTAACAGCCCAATTCAACAATCAACTCAGATCTGGGTTCATCAATAATTACAAAGTGAATTAAAATGTTTGGAATCTATTCGGCGCACCAGCCTTTCTTGGACACAGTCAACAAGTACCGATTCCTTCCCATATTACGTATTAAAATTTGAGCTTAATTCCTGCATGTATGAGTCTTCCAAATGACTGACTTGGCTCCAGCACAGCGGTTGAGTTCAGCCTCTTGTCCTAAGAGTAACAGTTTCCAGGGCAAGGGAAGGGACTTTAAAACATGTTCTTCCAGTGGGGAGTGGTAAAGTTGAGGGCAGAGCCGAGCAGGCAAAAGTCCCATTATGTTTGGCACGTCTCATGTTTGCTGTACTTTCTGTCTTGTGTGCCGGGGCTTCTGTTTAACGGAGCTGAGGATTAAAGCACGAACAAGCAAAGAATTGCTCAACCCCCTGGGTAGACAGGTCTCACACAGTATTTGACAGACAACCTGTCATTTGAGTGTGATATATATTTTCTTGGGGGGAAACTGGAGAGTTTAGGCTCAAGGTCTTTTCTGCTCACCTGCAACATTTAGTGCTCAGCCCATGGGAAACCCAGTGTCTCCTTCACCTTCAGGCTCCGAAGCCTGAGACAAATGAAGTTTCCATCTACCTCCTGGCCATGTGGGTTTGAACAGTCTCTAAAACAGTGCAGTAAACAGGCAGACAAGACTCCACTTGAGTCTGTTTATAATCTAAAGCTAAAGCGTTTATGGAATCACAGACCAGGCCGGGGCATGCCAACTCTGCATTGAAAAATCAAAGAATAGCCTTTTAGAGGTAGGGGCGGGGCAGGGCGGGGCTGTTAAAACAGAATGGATACAGCTGGTTTTGCTTTTCAACATGTCTAGATGTGAGAAGGAGGTCAGGAAAGCACACACCAGAAAATGGGTGTGCTCGGCAGTCCATCTGTGACGGGGCGGCATGGCGATGGGCCTAGGTAAATTAAACAACTTAGCCAATATGGAAAACACATTTTCAGCAAGTAAATAATGCCCTTTAAGGGGTCTGATTGCTAAAGCGGCCTCATTGCCTAATGGGAGGATACGCATTCACTCAACAAATATTTACTGCTCAGCTCTGGGGCTGGCAATAATGCATGCTGCTCAGGAAACAACGGCGGCCCCCGAAGCCTCAAAGTTTTTAGTGAAGTGATTTTCAAATATTATAGAGAGTTTATTTTTCTTTCTTTGAGTCAGGGTCTCCCATTTCCTAGGTTGGCATCTAATTTAAACTTGTTATAAAGCAGATGACCTTGAGTCTCTGCTTCCCCTGTCCCCACCCCCTGAGTCTTAGGACATCAGACAGCATACTGCCACATCTGGTTTATGAGGTCCTGTGACTTCATTCTACATGCTAAGCGGTCTACCAACTCAGCCATCCTCAGCATGAAACATGCTAATTTATTTCATTTTATTTTTTGTTTTTTTTAATCATAAAAATGTTTATACTAAAATAGTTCTCTGAAAAACATGTAATTCTACCATTTTTATTTTTTTTTATTTAAGAAATCTTTTCATTCATTTTACATACCAACCACAGATTTCCCCTCATCCCTACTCCTGCTCCGCCCCCCCTGTCTTTCCCCCCTACCAGCCATCCCCTCCTCCAAAAGGGTAAGGCCTCCCACAGGGAGTCAACAAAGCCTGGTACATTTGGTTGAGGCAGGTCCAAGCCCCTCCCTGCTGCATCAAGGTTTAGAAATGCATGGCACCAGAGGGAATGGACTCCAAAAAGCCAGTTCATGCACCAGGAACAGATCCTGATTCCACTGCCAGGAGCCCCTCAAACAGATCCAGCTACACAACTGTCTCCCGTATACAGGGGTGCTAGTCCTGTCCCATGCAGGCTCCACAGCTGTCAGTCTAAAGTTGGTGAGTTCCCTCTAGCTTGGTTTGGTTGTCTCTGTAGACTGTTCCATCACGATCTTATGCCCCTTGCTTGTATAATCCCTTTTCCCTCTCTTCGATTAGACTCCCAGAGCTCGGCCTGGTGCTTGGCTATGGATCTCTGCATCTGCTTCCATCAGTTACTAGATGAAGGCTCTATGATGACAGTTAGGGTATTCACCAATCTGTTTACTAGGGTAGTCCAGTTCAGGCATCCTCTTCACTATTGCTAGCAGTCTAAGTTGGGGTCATCCTTGTGGATTTCTGGGAACCTACCTAGCACCTGGTTTCTCCCTATCCCCATGATGTCTCCCTCTATCATGGTATCTCTTCCATTGCTCTCCCACTCCATCCCTGTTCCAGCTTGACCACCCTATTCCCTTATGTTCTCATCCCCTATCTCCTACCCTCCATTGCCCACCCCTCACTCCCGGTTTACTCATGGAGATCTCATCCATTTCCCCTTCCCAGGGCAATCCATGCATCCCTCTTTGGGTCCTCCTTGTTAGCTAGCTTCTCTGGAGTTGTGGGTTGTAGTCTGGTTATCCTTTGCTTTACATCTAGTATCCACTTGTGAGTGAGTACATACCATGTTTGTCCTTCTGAGTCTGGGTTACCTCACTCAGGATGATATCTTCTTGTTCCATCCATTTGCTTGTAAATTTCATGATATCATTGCTTTTTTTTTTTTTTTTTTTACAGCTGAGTAATACTCCATTGTGTATATGTACCACATTTTCTTTATCCATTCTTCGGTTGAGGGGCATCTAGGTTGTTTCTAGGTTCTGGCTATTACGAATAATGCTGCTATGAACTTAGTTGATCAAGTGACCCTGTGGTACGATTGAGCAGAAACATGCCATTTTAAGGAAATCAATCCATTTGTATGAAAGGCCTAAAGAGGGGGGAAACTGCTTTTCTGTTGATGTAGTTGTTTGAGTGACATGTACAAACATAGCCCTAGTCTAACCTGTATCCATGGGAACCACTGCATCCCAACACACCTGTATACAAAGACACGACATGAAACTTAATGCTTTGGGAGCCTCAGGTGAATCTGCTATGGGCGTAAATGTTGACCCTTCTGAGTTTTATCAGTGGTCAAAGGAGACTACAAGGTCTGAATCATACTCATGAAGAACACAACTACTTTACTGACCTAGGACTCCAAGCTTCGAGGCTCGAATTTTAAATCATCTGAATCAAGATGTGTAAGTTATGTGAAGGAAATTACTTGACTCTCCCCACCCTTAGTTCAGGCAGTGATGGGTGGCTATTGTTCAATGCCAGCAATAATTACGTTACTTTAATGTAGAATGCAGTAACTCCACATCGTAACAGGATGAAAGCAGGAGAAAAAGCATCATGGCGGAGTTGCAATGAAGTCATAAGAAACAAACTCATCAGGAAGAGGTCCACGCTTAACAGCATGCAAGTTGCTGTACACAGAGGCAGACCCCACCCCTTCAGATGGAATGACCCATACATTTTGTTACCAAAATGTCAAATGTCACCCAGGAGAGGGAACATTTCCATCCATTCTCTTCTAGTTAGTCTAGACTTGAGAGTCATATGCCACATTGCTCTGTACAGTGTGCATGAGTAGACCTGGAAGCAGTCTGTAAACTCTCCATACGAGAATCACCTGTTCAAATGTCCATTTTCATAAGTCATGAGCATGTACAGATTCCACGTACCTTCCACCATGTTTATTTTAGATTATCTAGATTTTAGATAGTTATTCATCCATTTCTTTCAATAAATATCTATGAGGCCAGTTTCCTGCCAATTGTTTGATGGTGTCGCTGGCAACTGTTTACATGGTGGATCTGTATTCTTCCCCATTATGTGTTCCTGCAAGTTTGACGTCATCCTGTCTTTTTATCCTTATTCCCTTGGGTTTATGGACTTTCCAAGATGTTAAAATCCCACCTCCACCATGTGCTGCTATTCGGAGATGGAGTCCCGGAGAGATACTTCATATTAGTTGAGATCCTGAGTGGAGCGCTCATGAATGGAAGTCGGTGCCCTTAGAAGCTCAGGAGAGAGCATGTCTTCCCTCTGTGCCCTCACCCATGTGTGAACACAGCAGGAAGCCGGCCCTCTGACACAGAGGCTAGCCTGCACAGGAGGCCAGCCGCAACCATGCCGGCCCTGTAATCTTAGACTTCCATCTTCTAGAACTGTCAAGTATATATTTATAGGTTTTGTAAGCTACTGAAACCGTAGTATTTTCTTACAGCAGACTGACCTAAGAATCTTGCTTTTTAATAGCAGTGTTATAATGTATAGCATATACTTAAGCAATAGTTTTGTGCTGAGCTGTTTTTGTATTTTAAAAGGGGGCTATTATGTTCTATCTAACTTCGGAGATTTTCTTGAGTCTCAATAATAGCTGTGATTCATTTACATTATGTAGAGTTATGGCTTATTCATTTTCACTGCTGTATAATGTCACACTTATGAATGACTTTTCATTCTTCTTGTGACAGATATTTGCATTTTAAATGTGTGTATATATGTATGTGCATTTATGTGTGTGCAAATACAGGTATCTCTTTGAATATGAGTGCATATATGTGTGTGTGTGTGTGTGTGTGTGTGTGTGTGTGTATGTGTGTGTGTGTAGGCAAGAGATCAGCCTTAGGCATCATTTATCCAGTACCATCTACCTTGTTTTTGTTTTGTTTGACTTGGTGTGTATGAGAGAGAGGGGAGGAGAGAGAGTGGGAGGGAGGGAAGGAGGAGAAAGAGAGAGACAGAGACAGAGACAGAGACAGAGACAGAGACAGAGAGTTGTTTGGAACGTATTTACTAGGCTAAGCTATCTAAGCAAGCCCCATAAATAAACGTAGCCCACCTCCCGTTGCTGGGATTACTAGCCGGTGTAACCACACCCAGCACTTCCACGTGGATTTCTAGAGATTAAGCTCACGTCGTCACGACTGTGAAACAAGCATTTGCCAACTGAACTGTCTCCCAAGTCGCAGTTATTTCCCCTTTGTAACTTTCTAAATTTATTCACTGATGATGGGGTAGAGTGGGTTGTTGAGTGGGGATGCACACCCACTGCAAAGCGCACGTGCCGGTTCAAGGACAGGTTATCAGGGGTCAAGTCTCTCCTTCCATCTTATTTTCAAGCAAGGTCTCTCTTGGTTCTGCCACACTGTTGCCTGGCCTTCCAGCGTCTGGGCAATTCTTCTGTCTTTGTCTCCATCTTCCGGTAGGAATGCTTGGATTAGAGATGTGCAACAGGGGTATTGTTGGAAATATTAATAGCTGTATCTGGCTTTTTACATGGGTTACAGGGAATGAACTCAGGTCCTGAAAACTTGTGAAGCAAATGCCTTTATCCCCTAAGTCATCATCGCAGCAACCCTGTAAAGATTATTTTTTTCCTTTCTTTGTGAAATCGTCATCAGTGTTACTATAAACATTTCACATATGCCTTGTAGCACAGACAAGCAATTGTGCCACATGAATGTATATCTAAAAGATAAATTGATAGATCCGAAGATACATACACGTTCATTTTTACAAGAAAACTTGAAGTTATTTTCCAAGGCAGAAGCATGGTTTCTCCCTCCTGCCGCCAGTGTAGGAGATAGTATTGATCCACCTCTCTCCAACAACTGGAATTATCAACCTTCTAATTGCTTTGACAAATTGATGTAAAATAGCATCTTCTCATCGTCGTGATTGATAGTAACTGGCTAGCTAATGAAGTTAGCCGTGTCTTCACATGCTTGTTGTCTAATGGCTTTCCAATATGTTTACAGGACAACTACACTAAGCCGCCTAATAATGAAGAATTGATTCTGGGCAGGAGAGAGTTTCAGGACAAATATTCTCTAACTTGCTCTCTAGAATGTTAGCCTTTTTCATGCTCTTTTACGGATATTGCATTCCCATGGTTTGATCTATAGCTGATATAGTTGCCTCTGTTGGAGACTTATAGTTTCACCACCTAACCACCCTTGAAGTCCCAGAGTGAAGAATGAATGGTTGATTCTCACAGACTAGGGATGCTTTATGAATACTGGTGATCCTTTAATTTATGTAGAGAAATTATTGCAGCTTGTTGGAGATGTAGCTTTAATCCCTAAAAGTGCAGCTCATTATTTGGAACTAAACTATATTAGTATTTGTTCTTTGGTATCAATATCTTGTCTATGCTTAAAATGTCCCTATGCTTCTTTGAGGAATGAAACATGCAGGTCAGTATTAGAGAGCATGCAAAAAGATGCTTTTCCTTCTCAAGTAATTCATCATACAATTCTTGAAAGCCATACCTTGTAAAAAGCAGTTAAAGGCTCTTTGAGAAACTGCAGGCCATTGCTTTTACTAGTAGTCACAGATAACGGGAAGCAGGGAAGATCCATGATTCATCACCCCACAGTTTTATGAAGAAGAACTAATGACTCTTCACTCTGTCCAAAGTGGTTGCAGGGGATGGTCTGATGTGCTTGTTCCTTTCCTCTGGGTATCAAAAACCAAAAAGTTCCCATCTTTGATAGGTATCAGAACAGGGAAAACAGAAAGGGAACTGTAAATGTTCAAAAGTCAGACTCACAGAGAAGCAAGTTGCCTCTGGCTTAAATTTGAGTGACATTAGTACATCGCTTGGAGGCCAGTGGCATGTCTCCAGGAAAGACAGCGATGTCTTCATCCCTGCAGATTGGCCCACTGTGGGGAAAATGCAGAGGTTGCGCAGTCAAGGTTCAACAACTGGTCTTTCCACTCAAAGATCTTTGACTTTTTGTAATCAGAATTTGCTCTTATTTTTGCCAAAAATCAGAGATAGATTAGTTTGGGGGACCTGTTTAAAATGGGTTATACTTTATACTAACCAACACAGAATTGCTTAGTTGCTTTGTATGAAAAAAAAATTGATATTCCAGCTGCAAATGATGCCTCTTGATAGATGGAATCATCTTAAACAATAAATGATTCTCAGATCAATGGCATCTTTCATCTTAGAGTTCCATAACAAATGAATAAAAATGAGTCAACTTGCATCATTGAGTTGGACATTGAACTTCCCCATTTTTACCAATGCAGACACCTCGTGATTATTTCCAATTTGTGTGTATTGTCCTCATAAAAATTAACCATTCTATAAATTAGTAATTTTAAAAAATTGGTTATGTTGTATGCTTATAATTAACTAACTCCACTGTTCGTGTGCAACTTGTTTTAAGGCATTGTGAATATGTGTAAAAGGTTGTCACTAAATGCCATGGGCAGCACAGAGCAGTAGAGTACATGTGAATAAGAGTGACAGACAAGAAGGTAAGTCATTACTCACAGCTCAGAGGGGATACTGGGCAATGCACCAGTACCTGGTAATCACTCCCCAAGTATCTTATAGTAAACTCTTACTCAAAGACAAGAGTATGGTCTATGGAGAGGAAAGATACAACAAGTTCTGTGTGAATTAGGACTTTTAGTCATATGATCCTTAGCTTTCCACCCTCTAGAGTAAAATTCCATCATCAACATGTTAGCCAATCAGTCAACAAGTATGTACTGAGTATGCATCATGTGCCCTGAACTCCAGTGAAATAAACAAAAGTTCTCCCCTTACATAAAAAAACCATGACTGAGAACTATAGTTTAAACATTCAAAACCATATTGTGCCTTCTTTCTCTTTTTCTCTTATTCATTTTGTTACTCAGTAAACTTGCTTATCAAAGAATATGGGAAGTATGAGATTTACAGCACAGAAAAATACCAATGACATTTAATTCCTCTCTCCTTGAAGGGGTTCAATATCTACTAGGGAAGCAACATACATGTATATTAATACACATAATGGTCCTTAGCTTTATGGTAGGTAAAATGATTAGAGAGTTTTAAAATACTTAGCTCTTGATGCAGGAAATAATAATTGTCATTTTGTTTTGGATGTTGAATATTCCCCCAATAACTTAACCTGTTAAGTCACTATTAAATATTTAGTCTTCAGCTTAGTGCTGTTGGAAATGGGAAAATTTAAGAGGTGGGAGTCTCCTGGGAGTTAAGGCCATTGGGAGCATTCCTGGAAACAGACAGTAGGATTCCAATTCCTTATGTTTGTCTATTTTAATCCCTGTCTATGAGGTGAGGGGTTTCATTCTACACGCCCTCCTCTATGCTGCCTCGACACAGACCCAACTACACAGGACCAGTTGATCATGGGCTGAAACGTCAAAGCCTGTAGACACACACACAAACACACACACACACACACACACACACACACACACACACACACACAAATCAACCTTTTGTCCTTAGAAGTTAACTGTCTCCAATATTTTTGTAGTGACAGGCAGCTGACCAGCAGTTAGTTAGCATTTACTGATAATATTCGGACAAGGTTGCACAGATGTGCAGTTGTTTATCACATGGAGATGAGAGAGAAGGACATGCTCCTAGATT
The DNA here is from genome assembly GCA_902168425.1 of Peromyscus attwateri. NCBI lineage: Eukaryota > Metazoa > Chordata > Mammalia > Rodentia > Cricetidae > Peromyscus > Peromyscus attwateri. The sequence continues at coordinate 10,059 of CABHPP010144448.1, read as the reverse complement.
CAGAGATAATAGAAAGAAGAATATAGAGTTAATGAGCTGGAGAGATGGCTTCATGTTTGCCACATGACCCTGAAGACCAGAGTTTTCAAACCCCAGAACTCACGTAACTACCAGATAGGTGTCATGATCTTCATGTAACTCCAGCCTCAAAAAGCAGAGACTGGGTGTCCCCACAGAAAGCTGGCTCATGAGAGCAGCCAGTGAGCTTTAGTGAGCTTTGGTGAGCTTTGGCTTTGACTGAGATATTCTGCCTCAATGAATAAGGCATGGGCGTGATGGAGGATGCTCCCAACATCAGCCTTGGGTGTCCACATGCATGTGCACACAAGTGCATATGCACCCCCATACATGCAAACACACACACACACACACACACACACACACACACATACACACACACACACAGAAAAATAGAATAGCTAATCATTCAAGGGTAGTGAATTATCACAGGTGACAACGTGGAAATCAAGGTTTGAGGCAGAGTAGGGCCATTTTATACAGTCAGATGCTTCTTAAATGCTCTACATGGGTTTATTTTTTCCTTCTTTGAAGCATACCCAACATAAGTGTATTATATTTTTCCACAAGTCTCTAAAGCACACAAAATACAATAATGCAGCACTTTTTACTCCAATCTCTCCTAAATGTGGCCTATTACATCACATAGAACTTGAAGGGTTTGATATTCATTTGTCCTCACTGCCAGCGTCCACTGTATAGTGATTTAAATTTTGCAAACAAACCTAACAGCTGGTGAGGGCATTGCTGCTTCTATGGCAGAGCTGTGCCATCTGTTTAGCTGGTACAATTTGCAAGATTTCTTAGATAGCATATTTCATGATTATTTCATAAGAGCCATCCGTGATAAATCCTGCTAGCTGTACCCTTGGAGAAATCAAAATTGGCATTTATTATAGATTTGAAAATGGCCATATCCTCGGAGATAATACAGTTGTGTATCTCTCAAATTAAAAAGAACGTCTTATGTAAATGTCTATACCATACAGACAGAAATCTTGATGTTGAAAGCTGCTGTCATAAAACCCTATAGCCTAAGTCATTCAGATTCATGATCTCCAAGCCCAGCTGTCATCGGTCTACATTTCCTTGGGTCCATCAACATTTCCCTTTCCCTTTTCCTCAGAACCTGTTCTGTAAATCCCTGCTGGCTTAATGCCTCTTCCCTCACTGTAGGGAGCCCAGCAGCCCTGAGTGAATACGTACTGTTGACATGGGCATGGACTCCAAGGCCTAGGATCCACAGGGAATTGGCCAAGCCACTCCCCATATGGGCCAGGCTCAGAAGGATGACAAAGCTTTCCTTGTGGGTTCAATTATAGATGTTTATGGACAACTGATCACTGGGTACAAAAACTAGCAGCTGCAGCTTCCTCCTCCAAGATGTTCACAGTCTGAAACTGCTCACCTACAGAGACCTCCTACCAAGACTATGACTCCACCCCTGTGCTGTATCCAATAAACATGCTGAGGTTCCAGATTCCTGGCAGTAGTAAGTACTACTTCATCAGTGTGAGGGCACCCCCATACGACCTCAGCTTTTCTGTATCTGTCTCTGTGTGTCTGTCCAGTCTTGATTCCCTCACCACGCCTTGTTAGGGTTTCAGGACCTTCCCAAGCTGTGTGGGTTGTGGTACCCTCACCCTAACTGGTGGATGGAGTGTTCTCCAGCCATAGCGAGATGACTCAGTTGGTAAAGTGTGAGGACCTGAGTTCAGGCCCTAGAACTCATGTTTTGTTTTGTCTTAAAAAGCCAGATGTTGTGACGTGTGTTCATAATCCTACCTCTGGGGACATAGAAATAGGAGTATCCCCAGGGCTGGCTGGACAGCCAGTCCAGTCAAATCAGTGAGCACCAGGTTTCGTGAGAAACTCTGCCTCAAACATAAACAACCAAATATATGAATCAGTAATGAATAAAATAAGGTGGAACATAATTGAGGAAGACTTCTAATGTCACCTCTAAGATCTGACCTCTGCACACACCTGTGCATGCACATGTGCACATACACAAAGAAGTGAGAGCACAACAGAGTCCCTTTTCTCTTCATCTCTGTGTCCCTGTAGTGTGTTTTATTTATTTGCATCCTTCTAGAGGATTCTTTTCTTATTTTCTTTTAGAAATTATTTTTTCATTTTGTGTGTGTGTGTGTGTGTGTGTGCGTGTGTGTGCATACATGTGTGTGTGAGAGAGCAGGTACTGGCAGAGACCAGAAGAGGGAGTCAGATATCCTGGAACTGGAGTTACAGGTAGTTGCAAGCCAGCTAAAATGGGTGCTGAGAACTGGACAGCTTTCTGCAAGAGCAGCAAGCTCTCTTAACCACAGCCCTTCACAGGATTTCTCTCTCTCTCTCTCTCTCTCTCCCTCCCTCCCTCCCTCTCTCTGTCTCTCTCTGTCTCTCTGTCTCTTGGTCTCTGTCTCTCTCTCTGTCTCATGTGTGTGTATGTGTGTGTGTGTGTGTGTGTGTGTGTGTGTGTGTGTGTCTGTCTGTCTGTCTGTCTGTCTTTCTCCCTCCCTCCCTGAATTTCCCTTCAGAGACCTTTTTTTAATCATTTGTTCCTCTTTCCATGTCTGTTCCTTTCCTCTCCTTCTCCCCTTCCTCCTTTTCATTCTGTCTTCCTACCATCCTCCCCCTTTTTTTCTGTCTCGTAGCTCATTCCTTCCATTTATATGCAGTTAAGTACACATGGACAGTTACATGTCACTAGTCTTGAGGAGCACATGCTTCCCTGTGACCCACAGTCTTCCTCTCCATTTACCTTTGTACTGTCAAGCTTCCTTGCTTAATAAGTGCTCTGCTGCTCACGCTGCTGGCATCTGGCTTTTGTTCTCTGACCTCACCATCAAAGATGTTTCTATTTCCAAGGATAATAGATAATCCTAAATTGTTATTTGACGTGACTGTGCATTGCACTTGACCCATCTGATACTCTCTCATACCATTCTGAGAATTTCTAACACTCTATCTAGGAAACACCATGCCCTATGGCGCTTTGGCAAGCTGTGGATACCAGGACCTCTTGGTTTTCATTCCATTTGTTTTGCTTCCCCAGCCTTGGTTAGACTGCTACACAGATGTTGGAGGATCCAGAACCAACTTGATAATTCTGTCTTGTGCTTCTAACAGAGATGACAATATGTTCAAAATTTGTCAGTCACAACTACTCTATTGTGCTCTGAATTGCATTGAGCAAAAGCATCTAAACTCTTAAGTCCAACACCCTAGCCAAGGAGACCTATAAAAAAGAAAGAAAGAATTGATGTGGTGTCTTGCAGCTGATGATGTAGGTTTAAATAATATCTGTGTTATTAAGACACGCTGCTTTTCTGGCTCTCCAACCGAGGCCACTAGTGGTTAACTGTTGAGAAAGTACTATGCACTTTTGGGGTGCTGGTTAGTTAACTCACATGTAGCTGGTTATTGTTGGCCTATGGGGTGAGGCAAACAGAAAGGTTTGAGATGGGCTGAGTCAAAGTGGCTTGACTGTAAAGAGCTGTACATGTTATGGCAAGATGCTATTCTGTGCTTTGAAGATAGAAAAAAAAAACCACCATGGACATAGGGGAAAGACAAATGGTAAACCTCATTGGAAGAAATCTGGATCATCCAGTCTCATCTGAGGGACACAGAAAAGGTGTCATGTAATACTGATGAAAATTACCAGTTGAGAACTTCTAAAGGAGTACAAATTTTAGGGAGAAATTATATAACTAGAATAATTGATGCAATTAAAAATTTAAGCTTACCAACTTCAACAGGGCTCTCAGCAACACTTAGCGATCTAACCATGTCTCTCTGAAAATGTTCAAGCTTTACATTCTTCATGATGCCTCATCGACTACATGCTCTTTCATTTTTCTCCCAACAGAATCTACAGACTATCATGTCTGTATCTATCCCATCATTTTCTTAATGCAAGTGTAGAATTAATGTCCTATTCCTTTTCCTCATTAATCCCTCTCTAGGCACTGTTAATGCAATACACTGTCTTGCTTTGCACCCCTGAATCTTCAGATTATCTTTTTTCTATACTAGATCTTTTTTTTATCATCAGTCAACAGATTTAGCAGTTCTAGTAACCTTTTAAAACAAACATGGGCCAGGCGGTGGTGGCGCACGCCTTTAATCCCAGCACTCAGGAGGCAGAGCCAGGCGGATCTCTGTGAGTTCGAGGCCAGCCTGGTCTACCAAGTGAGATCCAGGAAAGGCGCAAAGCTACACAGAGAAACCCTGTCTCGAAAAACCAAAACAAACAAACAAACAAACAAACAAACATGGTCTCATCCATTCCCTTGCATATCCCTAGACAGATGACCAGAAAGTTTTCCCGACCCTGCCCTTCTGTGAATTCCTTACCCACTTCCACACCAACGTCTCTCAGTCTGTTCATCAGGATGGCCAACCTGAGGCTGAAGTTAAGTTACTGTTTCCAGACAGTGTAGACCTCTCAGCCGTATCCAATGTGACTAACCCCCGCCATCCCTCCACCACTTCTCAGCACGTACTTTCTAGGGTCCTGTCTTGAATCCACTTTTCTCCCACTTCCGTAGTTTGCAGTTTCTTCTCCAGATCCAGTCTTGGTTTGGTCTTACCAACTTCCCTTCCAACTAAGTTAATGACATCATTGACTTGAGCCCTAGGAGAGACTACAACATCTTCAAACTTTCAAGGAAAAGTTACATTCAACTCAGAATTTGATATCCTTCCAGAGTACGTCAAACTCTAAGAAACACACATATCTTCAGATGAATATGAATTCAAAACATGAATTCCTTAAACTTGCTTTCAGGGGGTTATGGAGAACATTAGCATTGAAATGAGGGAATAAAACCAAAGAATAAGTAAATAAATAAATAAAAATATAATTCAAGCTAAAAAAAAATCCAACAAGAAGAAACCAAATTTTTATAATGACAGTTAAAGGAAAAAAGACCTACATTTTAAAAATTAAAATTGTAAATTACTAAGCACAAAATTTAAAAAATTCAAGCTTATATGTATTCTATTTGTACATTCATTTTCTATCTCACCATAATTAAAAATAAATATTTATTATGAAAATAATTGTGTGACCTCTAATAGCTTTACATGTACAAGGTACATGGAAACTCGGTGCTCTATATATGATAAGGACAATTATAAATTGACCCTAGTATCCGTCCATGATGTGCACACCCTCTGTAATTCTCCTGTGCTGAGTACGGGCCAGTCTCAGGAGATTCACACATGAATTGTATGAATTCACACTTTATACCATATTCCACATGAGATAAAATCATACGGCTATAGCTCAGTTAGGGGTCTTTGACTTAGTCAAAAGCAACGTTTTCCTGGATGGCTCTGATATGAACATATAAGCAACCTAAAAGAGTCCAGACAAAGAGATTCAATGCAAGACACACTCACCTGTGTCCCAAGAAATAACCACATTATGAACTGCCTGTCAAAACCCCCTCTGGTAGCCCTTCTGAGAAGGCGACATGACATGTAGCAACTGAGGGCGGTGGCTGACTCATCATCATGACCAGAAATGAAACAGGTATGTCCCTCTTCAAACTGCAAGACATTGGTCTCTCCCAACCACCAGTGAATGAAGGAGTCCCAAACCTCAAACGAGACTTTGGCTCCACACTGTAATTTGCTTAGACTATGACCATAGGCCTCAGATATGCCATATCCAGACTCCTGAGTCTGAGGAATGGTGAGATAATATGGTAATAAGTGAGTGTTGTCTTAACCCGAGGCTTGTGATGATCTGTTCCTCACAGATCCATCGCCTTAGCTGACTGAATTGGCTTCAGGAACCTGGGATTCCCCAGCCTTAAAGTCTAGTGATAACAACACACGAAACAATCACCACAGCAAAGAAACAGTCTACGGAATGGAAGAAACAAATCTCTGCCAGCTACACGTTAGACAAGGAATTACAGCCTATGAACTGCAATCGTTAGATATCAAAACCGAATCACCCAATCGGTAAACGCACGGCCCAACTGTATAGATAGTTCAAACAAGAATGAAAGTGGCCAATAAATACTTCAAAAAAAAATGTTCAATATCGTTAGGGAAATGCAACTTAAAACTGCATTGTGATTCTCCCCAATCAGAATGGCCATCATTGAGTAAAGAAACGACAACAAATTGTGGCAAAGAGGTGGGGAAGAGGAACGCTATTTACTTCTAGTCAGAGTGCAAAATGTTGCAGCTGCTATGGAAATCAGTATGGAGATTCCTCAAAAGACTGAAAGCAGAATTACCATATGAAACAGCTATACCTGCAGTACATGCCCAAAAGGACTATGTCTGTGGTACATGCCCAAAAGGACTATGTCCATGGTACATGCCCAAAAGGACTATGTCTGTTTTACATGCTCAAAAGGACTATGTCTGTGGTACATGCCCAAAAGGACTATGTCTGTGGCACATGCCCAAAAGGACTATGACTGTGGTACATGCCTCTACAATCAATGTATCACAGAGATGCTTAGACATCCATGTTTATTGCTACAGTATTCACGGTAGTCAGGAAATGAGATAGCCCAGATTGTGAATTGATAATAAAAATGTAATACATGTACACAGTGGATTTTTCTGCACCCAGAAAGAAAAAATGAGTCATGACATTTACAGAAAAATGGATGCAACAGGAAGTCAGTATATTAAGCAAAATATGTCGAACACAGAAGGATCTTTTCTTTTATATTCAGAAACTAGATTTAAAACTCCTCCCACCCCGTGTGTGTGTGTGTGTGTGTGTGTGTGTGTGTGTGTGTGTGTATGTGTGTGTACTAATTTATATACCTTTGGGTAGTCATGAATCTAGAAAGGGATTGTTAAGGGGCAGGAAGGCTCTTAAGCAATGTAGGGAATAGTGTAATGGCATATGTGTAATAAGAAAGTGGGAAGGGTGCTAATTAGAAGAAAGCCTGTTGGAAAGGGGAGGGGGATAGAGGTAGCAGTATGGGACAATGTCTTAGTTAGTGTGAAAAGATAACATGTCCAAAGAAACTCTGAGAAAAGAAAGCATTTAACTGGAGGCTTGCTTACAGTTTCAGAGGGTCAGTCCATTATCATCACGGAGCAGAGCAGATTGGCATGGTGCTGGACCAGTAGCTGGGAGCTCTACATCCTGACCCACAGGCAGCAGGCTGGGAGGGATGGAGGCAGAGACTGGGCCTGAATGTCAAAGCCCACCCCTGAGACACATTTCCTCCAATAAGTCCACGTCTCCTAATCTTTCTAATTCTTCTCAAACAGTTCACTAACTGAGGATTAAGCCTGCAAATATATAAGCCTATGGGGGCCATTCTTATTCAAACCACCATAGATGGAAAAGAAAACATGGTATGTACTCACTCTTAAGTAGATATTAGGAGTAAAGTATAGAATAACCATGCTACAATTCACAGCCCCAGAGAGGCTAGATAACAAGAGGGCCTGAAGGGGGATGCATGAATTTCCCTGGGAAGGGGAAATAGAAGAGATCTCCTGGGTAAACTGGGTGAGGATGGGGGGATGGGGGAACGGGAATTTGAGTGAGCAGGTGGGGCAGGCTGGGTGTAGGAAGCTGGTTTGGGATGGGACGGAGGGGGAGTAACAAAAGAGATGTTTTGTTGGCTGCGGGGCAGGGGCGTTTTGGGGTTAGAGAGAAACCTGGTGCCAGGGAAACCCACAGGAATCCACAAGGATGACCCCAGCTAAGACTCCTAGCAATAGTGGAGAGGGTGCCTGAACTGGATGCAATCAGGTTGGTGTCTACCCTAATGGCCATCACAAAGCCTTTATCCAGTACCTGATGGAAGCAGATGCAGAGATCCACACCCAAGCACTGGACCGAGATCCGGGAGTCCTGCTGAGGGCAGAGGAGGGATTATACAAACCAGGCGGTGTCAAGGTCATGACCTGGAACCCACAGAGACTGCTGACCTGAGCTCCTGGGAGCACATAGACTCTGGACCAACAGTTAGGGAGCCTACATGGGACCAACCTAGGCCCTCTGCATGTGTGTAACAGTTGTGCAGCTTGGTCTGTTTGTAAGGCTCCTAGCAGTGAGATCAGGACCTGTCCCTGGCACTTAGCTGACTTTTGGGAACCTGGTCCCCATGCTGGATTAAACCGCCCAGCCTTGATGCAAGGGGAGGAGCTTGTTCCTGCTTCAACTTGATATGTCCTGCTTTGTTCAAGCCCATGGGAGGCCTGGCCCTTTCTGAACGGAGACAGAGGAGGCGTGGATGGAGGAAAAATAAATAAAACAATTTTTTTTTTAAAAAAAAAGAGCAAAGTAGCTGGGTGGTGGTGGCGGCGGCGGCGGCGGCGGCGGCGGCGGCGGCGCCGACGCCTTTAATCCCAGCACGCGGGAGACAGAGACAGGCTGATCTCTGTGAGTTCGAGGCCAGCCTGGCCTACAAAGCAAGTTCCAGGAAAGGTACAAAGCTACACAGAGAAACCCTGTCTCAAAAAAAAAAAAAAAAAACCAAAAACCAACCAACCAAACAAAGCAAAGTATACTGATATATACATAGAAGCCATGATGAAACCCATTACATTGTATACTAACCTAAAAATTTTAAAAAAAGCTAATAGAATTGAAATTGCAGGTGATAAAAGCAGGCAAGACAAGTCCACTTGACATCACAGCGACCGTCTTGAAATTCTTAGTTAGATATTGCAGAGAACAATGTCTAAAGAATTCAAAATTCTCATTGGAAGTCACCCACGTAGTTGCCCATGCCACTTGTTACCCTCAGTTCTATCCTGAGTTCTCTTCATGGTTTTTTTCCCTCTTTTGAACTAACGCTTGCACATTTTTGTGTCATCAAATAATATGTAACTGGATGGTTGATAGCTTTCAGAGTTCACACTGCCTGGTAGTCATTATGCTAAAAAGAAAAAGAACAATTTAAAATTATAAAACAGGAGAATTAAGTCAGAGAGGGGCCGGAGAGGATCCAGGAAAGAGTAAGGAAGATTAGCACTAAAATGAGCAGTGAATATAATTTCCATGAAGATCGAAGTGATTCACACACCTAAGTGAGTGCTGCAAGAGTCACTCTCAACGTTCCCAAGGTGTCTGCTGAAAGAGCTCTAATTTGCCTTTGAGCATGACTTCTGCCTCATTTTCCCAGAATAATGTAGTTCATAAAAGAGAAAAAAAAAAGGTAGATTCAAGAAAATTAGAAATGGTTCTTTGGAAAAAATGGTAGAGAATGCCACCTGGAAACCCAAAGAGCAGAGACAGTGGAGTGATTCTTGGCGAACCTTACATCGTTGTTAAGCTTCATAATTCGACTTACTTTCAGCAGTAACATATGAACACAAGGCACAGTGTGCTGGCGTTCATCAAAGGTCCTAAAGGTACTCCATGTTTCTACTTAGTTCTCTGGGAGTTTCTGGCCACTTCGAGGAGAACGCATCTCAGGTAGCTCCTGTCCCTTCAACGTAGACCTTAGATAAACCAAAGCCTGGAGCTGTGAGGAGCGACTGTCATGAGCTATTACCTATCACATCCAATGTCAGATCTGAACCCTGAAAAGGACCTTGAGGCTGGATCTCAGAGACCCTCAACATGGAGCTAAGCCAGTGGACCTACACATCTGTCCAAACTGGGTCACAGAAGCATTAACCATGACCTTGCAGCAACACCCTGGAATCCCGGGTCAGTTTTATCTGGAAACGATCAACTATTTCAGAGGACAGTGGAAAGGTGAATGGTTGAGGGGATCCAGCGGCAGGATTTTGCCAAGATGAAGCTCAAAGAAAAACAGAACTTAAAACGGTCATGGCCAAGAGCTGCCGGAAAGGTGAATGTTTAGGTCATGGCTGGAAAGGAAAGGAAATGAAAGTCGAAAGGCAGAGAGGTCCAGGTGAAGCCCACAGTGTGCTACCTTCTCATTGATGCCAACAAGATGAATGGTCAGTTCTCTCCGACTTTTCACATTTAAAGTTTTCTTCTGAACTTTATTATCTTAATTCCAGCCTTTATTAAGTGCTTTGTACTCAGAATATAAAGATATCAATTCAAGTTCCTTAAACATGATT
>CABHPP010144447.1:0-49668 GCA_902168425.1 Peromyscus attwateri | reverse complement strand
AATTACTATTTTTTTTTCTGATATTTGGTTGTTTTAAAATACATTAGGTCAACTTAGAGCACTTGTTATAAGCAGATAATTTTCAGTAACTTCTTAGAGTTTTTTATACATAGTAAGTAGAATGATAATTTTGTGTGTCAGTTTGGCATGGCTATGATATGGCCACAGATGTTTGGGAAACATTATTGTTTATATGCCAAAACTTGTAGAGATTAGCATTTGAAATGGTGAACTGAGTAAGGCAGATGGGTTGCCTCAATATAAGTGGGCATTCCCGGGGATTCTGTGAATGTGCTGCTCTGATTGATTGATAAATAAAATGCTAATTGGCCAGTAGCCAGGCAGGAAGTATAGTGTAGGAGGGATAAGGAGAGAGGAGAACTCTGGGAGGTGGAAGGCTGAGTCAGGAGATGCTGCCAGCTGTCGCTGCCATGAGAAGCAAGATGTAAGCCACAAGCCACATGGAAACTTATAGATTGGAAATGGGTTAATTTAAGATATAAGAACTAGATAGAAAGAAACCTGAGCGATTAGGCCAAACAGTTTAAATAATATAAGTGTCTGTGTGTTTATTTGGGTATGAGTGGCTGCAAGTCTGAGCAGGACTGGAGAAAACTCCAACTACAGGGCATCATCTGATCCATCAAAAATCAGACCAAAAGGTGGGGAAGGTTGAAATCACTCTCCCTGACTTCTTGAACTAAAATGATAATCTTTTCCTAACTATGAAATTTCTTATTCTCAGACCTTTGGACTCCTATTGGAATCTGCACAATTGGATCTTTGGTTCTCAGCGAAGTGTCATCCTGAAGATTGTACAGCAGATTGTAGGATTCTCAAGTTCCATAATTACATTAACTAATACTTTATAATAAAATTATCTCTAGATATGTGTCCTCCATTCTGTTTCCCTTGAATATCCTAGAAACTACAGTAAGTGTGATTGTTTGACTCTGAATAGCATCTTTAGATCCTTCTCTTCCAGCATCTGGCATCTTTATAGATCTATTCTGTCTCTGTTTTGTTTTATCTTCTGTCATGATTCACTGTCATCATTCCTTCTGTCTTTCTGTACTGATTAAATTCACTCTGTGTTGTCATTTTCTTTGAAAAGTTAATGTAGGATCTCTAGAAAAGCTATGAAGAAGTGGATCCTTTTTCCCTCCAAAAGTGGATATACTCTTCTTGCACTTCCTTTGCAATGGTATCTGAAGTCTACATATTCACAGGGCAGTCAAAACTAAAGTCAGAGTTGGTCAAATTTTGTTCCATTCAAGTGCTACAAATTTGAACTGAAGATACGCACATTGATTAAGAGCTGTTGTCCTTTCTTACTTTTCTGTTCAGTGATTAAGTTATTTTCCTTGTGAACCTCCAAGATTATGGCATAGAAAAGAGGTATTTTTAACCTTTTCTCTACATTTATAGCTATATAAAATCTCCTCAATTTAATATTAAAATATTAAGCTAATAGATACAAGCCTTTAACTTATTTGCTTATTATCTGTAAGTTCCTTCTAAAATAATATTTATTTTTATAAGAAGATTACCAAATTGTATCAACATGAGGCTACATGAGTGCCCTCCTTGCATTTTGAATAATTTAGTATGATTTTGTATATACATATATGTAATACATGTATATAACAGAATTAATGGATATTTTCGTAACATGGTGAAGGCTTTAAAAGAAAAAGGAGTATTGAATCATATAAGAGGTCTCTGAGGACAATATCCATATAAAGCCATGAAATTCCCAGGTGAGAGTCCTAGGAATTATTGGCATTGTCAGACTTTCTAAAAATACCTTAGACCACCACTCACAATCTTTATTAAATGAAACTGGGAAACTTTATTAAGTAGAGTGAAGACTTGGATTTTGGTATAAAATTCAATGTATTTAAAATGAATTGAAGTTTCTGAATAAAAATTAGATGGGACAGTGTGACTGTGGCCAATTAGTAAATGTCTCATACTCTTAGCTGATATGTAGAAGCTACAATGGTATAAATTTTCTAGAATAAAGGCCACATGACTCATCCCAGGGTCCAAGTTCCATGTAAATATGAATTCAGTGTCGAGAAGAACGTTTGAATTCTTACAATTTATTAGTGAAAACACTACTTGGTAAGAGGGGAATGAAGAAGTATTTGGTTTGTTTCACTAAGCCTAAGTCTTTCAGAGAGTTGTGTTTGTTTATCTGTCATCCAAAGAAAGTAAACAAACAAACAAACAAAGAGAAGTCCTATGCCATCATTCCTCCTTTTGAAGAAAATAACAAATGAGAGCAAGCATATAAAAACAAGACTACTTTACGACAGCGGTACTTGACTCTCCCTTCCCAAGTGAGTATTTCCTGTTGAGAGAATTGACAAACTGGCTTGGAGATAGCTTTCCTGTAATTAATTTTCTTTGTGTGTGAATCTAATACTGATGCAAAGGTGTTGCTCATTTGACAACCCCAAGGTTTCATGTCTAACCATCCAACGGGAAACAGAGAACACAACAGAGCTTCCCAGAATCCCTCATTAATTAGCTCCAGCCCTCTATGATATTCATCCGCTCATCTAAAACCGCTAATTGTTATCAATTGAATGATTTCCAGGATGAAATCCATACCTAGGAAGAATATAGCTCATTTACATTGCTTGTTGAACAGCGAGGTGACATGAACCGCTCATACTTATGAATCCAGGCGAGATATGAACTCCAAGTAAACAGAGGCGAGGCATTGTTGACTGCAAAGAGCATGGAACTTGAAATAACAAAGACTAGATTCCTGCTGTACCTGATGGTAGATGCATACGTCAAGCAATCTGAGCTCTAAGAGTTTTCCTCCCTTCAGTCACAAAATGCAGACCAGGTAAAAATGATATTTAATGCTAAAGAAAAATTAATTATGATTTCCAGGGCATGTATCAAACTCCATGATGTTATGTGATAAAAGTGAGGCAATAAGCTACATACTTCAGAATACCACAGTTATTATATTCAATCTATCTCCACCTTAGTAATTAAGCATTGAGGAAAAAAGTTGGATCTTTCAAATTTTCCACATCTATTTGATTTTCTCCCCTTCAATGTGCGGCTTTTACAGTGAAACTAACTTGAGATATTTGAGAATATAAAGGGTTTTGGATGAGTGAGCGCTGAGTGACTGAAGCTCTCAAGAAGGAATTTGAAAGATCTCAGAGGCACGCAGCCACGTTATATAAACATATTTTGCACAGTACCATCCCCTGCATGATACTGGCGCCACAGTTGCATTAAGTGAAATTTTATCCAAAATTTGTGAAGGTGTTCTGAGTTTGTTTGCCTGCTCTCCTGCTTTTTCTCAACGTCCTTAAGTAAAAGCTAAGGCAGTGCAGACAAATGAGCTCTGTGTTGAGTAGGCCCTAAGCAGACCGAAACATTTTAATTGCAGCCAACTTTGTCAAAACTGTCACTCGGGCCTCAAAGCAATTTTTAGAGAAACTTCAGCATTTAAAATTTTTTTTTCAAGAGGCTCATCCTATTGAACTCTAGAGAAATTTATTCTTCTTCTCTTCTTCCTTTTTTTTTTTTTAAGGATGGCGATAAAAGGAGCAAGACATAGTTGTATTTCTTTCTAACTTCTGAAATCCAAAAGACTGTTTCGATGCCAGCACATTATAGTTGTCATAAAACGCACTTACTTGTCTTTTGTGCATGTCTCCCTGGCCCCAGAAACTAAACTAAAGTCTATATTTATTTTCCTGGAAATACCCAAAGTGGCCCTGGCTAAGCTTTAAATCTATTTTTCTATATGCTGTGGCTTTAAATGTTGCTGTCTGTACTTGGCGAAAGCAGATAACCGGAGTAAGTACAGCAATAACCGAACTTGGGGAGAAATCACAGGGGTAACAGACTGCCCAAAAGTCAAATTAGATTTTTTTTAACTGAATGAATTGTAAAACCCTCTGCTAGTGCAGAGGTTTCTTAGGATTATAACTACAGGTCTCATATTTTGAGGCTATGACTTATTTTGGGTCTTAAACAATGGAAACAACAATAAAAATACACCTTTTCCTTTTGTATGCAGTATTCCATGGAATTTAAGGACTACTCTTTATCTTATGCATATGTTCAGAAAATTATCACCAGTATTTTTCTCAATAACACAGCGAAGTCCACACTTATTTCTGACCTATTTGAATGAAAACGTTTGTCATAAATATTCATTATGAAAATTATTTTCCCAGAATGGACTACAAAATCTATCTTCTCCATCTGATGTCTTTAACATACAAATATTTTAACTATATCAAAAAGGTTATTAATTTTATATTTTTTTAGCAATCTCTTCTTTAAAGAATTCAGTTGCTGCTGTGCACAGTAATCTAACTTCTCCATCACAGCAATAAGACAAAATTGTTTGTATATTTTTTCTGATACAAAAGAAATTACAATATAAATCTATTTTTAATAAAGTAATGTTAAATATACATATATATACACATACACACACACACACACACACACACACACACACACACACACATATATATATATATATATCTTTAAATCCCATGGTTTTAAAGTCACCATTATAAAGAAATTGTAGGACCTTGGAGATGACTCAGTGGGCCAAGTGCTCATCACTTAGTCTGGTAAGCTGACTTCTGCCCTCAGAACTCATATAAAAATGGAATCAGGAACTGATTCTACATGGTTGAACTCTACCTTCTGCATGTGCACTTTGGGGCTCAAATGCACAGGGGTGCACACATACACACTACAATAATCAATTCAACTTAAAACAACTGGTTTTTTTTTTCTTTTTTTTCTTTTTTTTTCGAGACAGGGTTTCTCTGTGTAGCTTTGCGCCTTTCCTGGAGCTCACTTGGTAGCCCAGGCTGGCCTCGAACTCACAGAGATCCGCCTGCCTCTGCCTCCCGAGTGCTGGGATTAAAGGCGTGCGCCACCAACGCCCGGCAAAACAACTGTTTTTAAAAGAAAGAACATTGTGTTTATCTATATTAAAATAGAATTGTTTGCCAAAAACATACAAATATTTCACTTCTTTCAATGTCATATGTAGAAGGTAACCTCAAGCTCATCATGGAATCACCCTGGGTAAAAATGTATTGATTGACAGAATGAGGAATTTGTTTTTCTGCTTACATGCCTATTGTCTTCAAGAGAGCACAGCTGTTTGGCTCACTCATTCCTACATCCCCCTTGTTCAGTTTTACTGTGGATGGAGTTGTCTACTGAGAACTGCACCTAGAATCTTTAGATTTGGGGAGATTAATATGACAAATCTTCCTCAGGACACTGCAACCCCATTCTGTAAGTTTACCATCAAAAATTTTGCTAGGAAGGATGGCAGAGTTTATTACAGAAGTTTAATACAATTTACCTTTAGGCAGTAATGGATGTTTCCTAAGGAAATATACTCTGCCGACATTAAAGAGAGGTCTCCAATGGGAACTTCCTCTGCACACATTTCATCTGCAACTTGTCTTTTTAATACAGCCTGATAGTCTTGACACGGATTTTTTATTGTTATACCTTGAGAAATAAAATGACACTATTTACTGTCACCAACAAAGCATGCACACCCACTTGCCCAGGTTGAGAGGGATTATTTGCTACCTGACAGTGATGGAAGGGGAGTAAACAAATGGAAGCCAACCGAGGGATTGTGTAGAAGGTTGTGGATGGAAGAAGGGAGGGACCATTTATTGAATATTGAGGGAATTTTCACCACCCTAGTGATAGAAAGAAGAACTGTCAGATTAAGGGTTTGAAAGAAGAAATGTAATTTTAGCTTTGCAAAGGTAAACTGCAGGGGAAAAAAATGAGAAATGAAACGCACTCCACTTGGAGTTCAGGACAGTGCTTTTGAGTCACTGCAGAGTTTTACGTATTGACAAAAGAAAAAGACCTGGAAGAGAAGGTGAAAATCAAATAGCAATCCATGTGTTGGAGGAGTGCAATAATAATTTGTATTTCTTCTGTGTTTTTTATTTTACTGGTATACATGCACAATGAATTAATGCTAAAAAAAAGCCTCATTTTTCTGAACATGTAATCATATATGTATTGTTTAATCTTTTTAGTCTTGAAATTTTAAGTGAGTCAACTATTATTGACCCTGTTTAAGCAACAAAAAATCTCAATCTGGAAAAATGTTCCAAGAGTCAATAAATATACAAAATGCTGATCCGTGCTGTTGGACAGCTGATAGTATTCTTGAGCTGGAACTTCACATATGAAGGATTCATTTGGAAGAATAGAACAATGTTCCCTAAAAACAAAATATTCATGGGTGTCTTATTTAGCAACTGCATGTAATGTCTTGCAGGGGGCCTTTTTCTCTCAATATTGTTCAATATAAAGTACTATTTTGCTATATGATCTATTAAAATGTTTCCTTTGCTGCATATCCCTTCTTGTTGGAGCCTTGGGCAGTCTAAACAATCATAAAACAGGAAAAATAAAGAATCCATAGTCTTTTTGAAAGCCCTGACAAATGGCTTTGGCTTAAGCAGATGTGACTTCTGGATAGAAAGGCCATGTCGACAAGTTGGTCTCCAGGCTGGTGTAAAAAAAGGAAACGTCATCACAGAAAAATCTACCAAGGTGATCACTAAGCCACCTCACCCTGCTCAGTCTCACTGGAAGAACTGCACTAAGTCTGATGGGGACTCTCGACAGAGATGCTGTCAGAAGGTCTAGACACATGGGCTTCTCTAACAGGTGTCTAGGCAAATGGCTAAGCAGATCAGCCTTTCCCAATCTGACTTTACATTAAGACCTGATAAATCTCTTATATTTAAAACCTACATCTTGAAACTGAAGAAGCAACACTAAGACTCAGCTCAAAATATTCTCATACCCAGCCTGCAGTTAGAAGATCATGCTAGGTGTTAGAAAACAGTGAAATCATAACACAAATAAAAGCTATACACATTCTTGTCACTGCCCCCCAAATGCACACTGATGCCACCTTTGTGCTAGAAAGGACCCAGATCCAAATGAGGGAAAAGGGCTGCCACCATAATCTGTGTACGTGTTGTTTGCTGCCCTGCTCTGCTGAATATCTAGAAATAAAGAGAAGCAAACATGTACAGATCTGGTCTCCACTCCCACAAAGAGCTGTATTGGGTTTGCAAGTATGTTAGAAACTCCCTCCTGTCCTATGAATTCAACATGTGCATGCTCTGATTTAACAGGTCACCAAAACCTTCCCCTTGACCAGGTGTGGTGGCTTATGCCTGTACTCCCAGCACTTGGGAGACTGAGGAAAGAGAATCACTGTGGATTCAGACTGTCATGGCCAGTCTAGACTACAGGGCAATCCACTGTCTCTAACAAAATAAAATAAGAAATGCAGAACTATATATAGTTCAGACCTCATTTGACACTGGCATCAACTTCCTTGCAAAATGAGGCAGCCAATGAGTCATTTGGATTGGCTGTGGATTCTCATGGTTTCAAGAAGAAAACATATTTCAGAAATCCATTTGAAACCATTCTTTGACTTTTCTGCCACACTTTGGCCACAGCTTCTAGAAAACCGAAGGTGCCAATACAAAAACATCAAACATTTTAATCTCCCCTCTGTCTTCCTGATCTCATTTTAAAAAAAGAAAAGAAAGAAGGAAAGAAGAAGGTGAGTAAGAACAGCTAGTTCTCTGTGTTGTTTCTTAACCATTTGTCCCCAGACTCCTGTGAGGAAAGCATAGAGTGCTTTTCCTGAAGATGTACAGAGCAGACAGAACATCTAACTGTAAGTTGGCATCCGTCCGTGCTTCTCCTTACCGCGGTGGGCTGAAATGTGAAGGCATCTTCATTATAAGTTTGGGGAAAGCAGAGTTTCACCCTGACCTACGGGAAGCAGCTAGCGTTCTGGAAAATGAACGCAAGAAACTTTTCTCACCATCGTGTGCTGAGCTAACCTGATATGCCTTGGGAAAGGACAGCATATTACTCTGGGTAAATGAGAAACACACAGAAAATAAAATTGTTGGGTTTTGCTTGGAATTGAAAATTGTTGAAGGTTGAAGACTTTAATGTAGGGGCTTTATCAACAGTGGCAGCATCGGTGGCTTTATCAGACCTACGCCGAGGCTGCACTAGGCACTTCCTGCCGATGAAATTACAGAGCTAGAGATTGGGGTCCAGATTTTATACTCAGGAAGCCCTTGAAAACGTGTTTGCCACTGTCATGCTGAGGGAATTAATAGATTCGACATTAACCTCTAAATTTTTGTGAGATTGCACCCCAAATGTGGCATCTACTCAAAGAGTATTCTTCAAAATTTTTCAAACAAAACATCAAATACTTCATTTTATAGAAAAGCCATTGGCAGAAAGTTCTGAAGCAATGTTTTGAATGGAATAGACATTTAAGAAAGGAAGGGTTCATAACTTTAACTGAAATATCCCCCACTGAAAGGAAAAACAAAATTAGTAATTACAGTCAGAAACAAAGTTGGATACAATGATTCATATGTATATTTGCCAGTTATTTATAATATGCAGACCATTGTACATTTCCACACATATGTTCTGCCTGAATTATTTTATAAGTCCAAAAAAACAACTTAAGAGTAATCAATGATAAATAATTTACAGAACTAAGTTCTGGGGAGAGTCCATTTGGTCTTTACATTTTTGTAAAAGTATTTTATACCTATAAAAGTATTTATTGCCTGCTCATCAGCCATTTATTAAGCATCTACTACCAATGAAATTATACAAACTAAGGGTGAAATTTAAAAAATTAGAGTTGTCTTAGTGTATTATATTCAATAGAATTCTGTGGGGCCAGATATTTGCAACATGTTCAGGTATTTGAGAAATGAGATTGAGTGACTTTCTTACCAAGTGGTCAATAGCAGAACAGAGAGAGGCTCTACCCACAAGAATACCTGTAAACTGGCCAGGGGATATATTTTAGTTGGTAGGGTACCATCTGGTGGGTTCAAGGCATTGAAATGAATTCCCATTGTTAATAATAATAATGATGATAACCTGAAATTAGTCTACAAAAGGAAAACCCTTAAAGAAATAGAAAAGTAAAACAATAATCATCATATTGCATGATAAACACTTTTTTAATATGCCTAAGATATTCAGGAAGTTTGAGGAACTGCTCTGAAAAGGATGTTTCACTTTCTTGAGTTCCCAAGGGAGATGATGCTGGAAATAGAAGCTACAAAAGTCCCAACTGGGAGGTTTATAAGAGGCGAGGATGTGGGGGGCAGGGGATGAAAAGGTGGCATTCAACGTGTAAAGAGGTCAGAAGCCCTGAACTAGATTGAGTACACAGATAGGATGAGAGAAGCTGCCAGAAAGGAAGGCTAAAACCGGAGACTGTCAACAGCTCCGGGAAGTCTACTCTTCACACTGAGAACCCTCTGTGAACAAGTGCCCTGCAAGCAAGTGTGCCCGAAGACAGCAGAGAACAACCTGAAGGGAGCTGACCTGGGCAAGCAGGTCCACGAGAAAGAGCCCAGACATTGCCAATGGGACTCTCGGAAGACTCTCATCATTCTCACCCTTTATCAAAGGTAGATTGCAATGCCCACAGGGAAAGTCAGCACTTCATGAACCCGAGTTGAACTGAAGCACTTAGCAGTCCCTGATCTGCTTGAACCTATTGAGGAAGGCTGTGTCTAGACCAAAGAGTGGATGGCCCCCTCATTTCTGGTGGGAGACACAGAGATACTCGCTTCAGCTTAATTTTTGAAAATTTCAATTATCATCAATTAACTATGGGAGCTACTAATTGGAAGAAAAATATTTCGCTTTCATTAAGAGCATTCAATCTAAGCCAAATTAATTTGGAAAGTTTTCCCCCTTGCCAAGGAAAATCTATTGTGCTAGCTTTGATGTTTCACAGTCATCAAATTGTTTGTTTCAAAAATGTTTCTATTATCATGTACTAGGCAGGTTAATTCCTTGCAAAGCCACAGCTGGGGACACAGTTGATGTCATTCAGTGTGGAGTGTTTTAAGACGGTATCAAATAGCCAATAACCTAAGTTGGTTTCTACATGTTTTCCCTGTAACTTTGAGCAAGATATTTAAACTTCCAATGCTTTGATCTCCTCCTCACTAAAATGAACATAACTATGCCTGTAAAGTTGTGACTGACAGCCTATGTAAGAAACTTAGCATAGAGTACAGTCCCTACCACCAAGGAGGCACTCGATAAATAAATCTTATCTTTTAGGATTTTCCTCTGAATTTTTTCATCGGGAAACAGAAAACTCTGTGACCCTATATATCACAGAACAGGTTTCTAGTTAGTGCTCACTGAGAGAAACTGCATTAGCTTAGAAAGAAAGTAAATATTTTATATGCAAACAGTGTCACAAATGGTTTGTCATTTTAAAATTTTTACTTCATTGTACAACAATAGAAATTATATGCTAAAAGATAAAAGTATCTGAATGTTATTTATAAAAATCCAAGAGCCAAACTTTTCATTGTGGAATAGAAACACCTACTTCAAATACGAAGTAATAAGAAAAATTCAATTAAATCTAAGAAGAGGGAGAAGACTAAACAGAAACAATTCTTCACCTTAATGTCAAGGTCCATGGCGTGTTATTAAACAATTAAAACCTACACTCTCCTATATCAAGAAAACAAATATATATGAATATATACTGCAAAATTTTGTTTGTTATTTAATTACAAATTAATAATGCAATTGATACAAAATATTTATTGTTAGTTATTTGCGCTGTTACCCTGCAAGGAAACGTCACGAAACACGACAGAATCCGCTAATAAGAGTTTATTCAGAAGAAAGGGATAGTGAATGCCCATACGGGGAGACACATGTGTGAAGAAGAAGATTAGATCAGAGTTATGGCGGCTTTTTATAAGGCGGGGCGTGTACAGGTAGACGTAGATGACGTAGACACGCTGCGCGCTTGCGTGGCTACGTGACATCATGGACCCTGGTCACACGAGACGCCTTGACCCGGAAATGGCTATCCTGACCCGGACCTGGCTAGGTGGAAGTGTCCGCCGGGCATATGCAAACATGCCTGACCCCTGCATTTATCTCTTATATTTTATCATTTGTTTATGAAGAACTACTTTAAACACATGAAATTTATTTTCTAGTTAATTGTAAAAGTTCTCAGTGATTGTGAATACATCTAAAAAGCATGGATAACTTCCCTTTTTCAAATAGTCTTAAGATATGAACATCTGAAATAATTTTGTGTTTGTTCTGAATTATATCTCTTGCACAACATAGTCCATGGAATGGGATTTTCCTTCTTTGGTGCGTCTCTGGTCAAAGCTTGCAAAGAAATGAAGAGTTAGCTCAAAAGCAAAGATTAGTGGAGGCAACGGGGCTCCAGAGCTACCAAAGAGGCTTCCCAATATGACACCCCTTCGGACATGGGATTGCAAGAACAGTGTGTGCTGAAGTTCTCTATAAAGCACATTTACATGCTCACCTCCATAGGATCAAATGTATACAGAGGCCTATAGCACCTTGGTCAAAGCTACACACATACTAGCATGGTCCTCCACACTGAAATAGAAGTTTCAAAATTATTTTGAACAGAGCCTATCAGCCCAGCTTCCTATACATACCAAGTAACTCCTATACGCAGAAATAAATAGAAGTTACTTTCTCCAAGTTGCTCAATTTATCAAACTGTTCTGGGACCCAGAAGCTTTGGCTCCTCCTATGCCCAGTAAGTGCCACATGGCTGCTTTCCTTTATTTGGGGCAAACTAAGAATTCAATTAATATGACTTCTTAACAAGCAGACATCAGGAATCATTCAGAAGTTACCAGTCCCCACTTCTGCATCCTTGTCTTCAATTTTAGGTACTGTCAGATGTCTCCCATGAGCCTTTGCTAAAACATTGAAGATGGCCTGCTTTTTGTTATCTCTAAACTATTGGTCCACAGCACCAAGAACACGGTCTTAAAAATAAAAATTCACACCAGGAGGAGAAATGTTCTGAACTCTTTTCTCTGTGGATCTAAGTGGAAAGCAGAAAGGCATCTACCACAGGGACTGCCGAAGTATAATTGAGCAGGGGAGATTTTTCAAACCCACATACATGGGGGGAAATGACTAACAATAGTCAGACAGAATGACTGAAGCTCTGAGGATAGCGAGAGGCTGAGAACCGCATTTCCATTTTCGGCCGGTGGGAACTGACTCTATGTTTACTTACTGTTTGTAAAGAAGGGAAATTTAGCATTAGCAGCATTTGGTTTGACGGTGTCTGCCTCTGAGCTGAAAGAGGGATCCAGTTAAGGAAATCAGAAGCTTTTTCCCTAACACCTTCACACCCAGGGAACTAAACTGATCAGACTGGAAAAACACTAAACATCCATCATCTTGGTTTATTAGTGAATTTGAGAAACAAGGAGTCTAATTGTTATTTTACTTTATCATTTAAAAGTAAAGCAGAATCTACAATCAAATATGCTATATTCTTTGCTAATATTAAATATTAAGCTAATATTTTGAAAGAATGTCTATTATTAAAGAGACTATCATGGGTGTTGGGTGAGAAAATTCTGTATGATCTCGGGTGGTTTTCTTGCTGTTACTGCCTCTTCCTTCTCCCTTCTGGGCTTTGTGAGCTTCTCTCTGTTCCTTCCCCGTCAATACACTATAATGCTGCCAGAGTGGATATATGCAGAATTCACAAACTCTCCTCCATTGAACAAATACAGCCTATTTTAGTTCTGAATGTGAGGCTGACATAAAGAATTCTATAGGTCAAAGAAAAACCTGCTCTCGTTCCGATGTACTTTTTCTTTTGCATCATAAAAAATGAAAAGGAAACCACCATTCTCATGCATGTTATCATCAGGCATGTTTTGCCATGACTGATGCTCTCTTGTGAAACAGACACGCTGCTGTGAAATTCCAGAGCCCTTTTGCAGGTCCACTTTAATTTCCAAGAAGTACAAATGTGAAATGAGTGTAATGGAAATTTCTACACAGTGGCTGAAAAAAATTAATTCTTTTCCCCCACTCGTGGAAGCAGCTGGGGCTAGAGCTCTCCAGTTTTGCCTGCTGGAGTTGATGAGGTCACTATCACCTCATGCAGCAAAGGAAGTGAAATGAATGCTCTCCAGTGTCCTCGCTGCTTTGGATCTTATCCAGTGGAGCGAGGAGAACATAAGATTGGATTCCTGACAGATAAGCAAAGAAAGACAACTTTGTCAACATGCTCATTCAAAGCCACGCTTATCTACATCCACACATAGAAATTTGGGGCTAAACACGTGCTTATTTATCTAACACATTTAGTAGAAGAAGGGCAAGTGCCATATAAACTTTGCGGCTGCTAAAGTTAAACCAACTCTTACTTTTATGAGATATATTTGAGATTTTACAAGATCCCATTTCCTATTTCTCATAAATTTATTTTCCCAGTCTTGTATTTGGCTCTAAGTATATACTTGAATTTAGGCAAAATATAACAATGACAAAAAAATTCCTAAAGCGTGCGCGCACGCGCACACACACACATACACACACACAGAGTTTTTAAAAAAAATATAGAAGACAGCATTGACACATTTCATCTATTATAAACAACATACAGTTTGGGGATTTACCTCAGTTGCAGAGCATTTGCCTAGGAAGTACAAGACCCTGGCTTTGGTTTCCAGCACACACAGACACACACACACACACACACACATAAACAAACTTTGGGCATGTTGTTAGGTGTTGGGAGTATTATTGAATATTCATTAATTTTACCAATGATACAATACCAAAGCAGCCAAGCATGAGAAAGAAAATTACAAATACCTAAATGATTTTTCTGATCTGTATCACCACTTTTTTTAAAAAAAAAAGAACAATTCTCTATTTTCTTCATGTTTTTGGCATCACTGGCAAACCACATGTGCATAGTGCCCGTGAGGGTAAAAAAAATGCTATCATTGTGTTCTCAGGCCACACATCGATCAACCCCACTCAGTGGGCCCTGTGGGAGGGAGCAGCAGAACACACAGGCTAGAATCCTGAGTTTAACATAATTTCAGTGATATTTATTAAAAATATATTTTATCCCTGAAATCATGAGACTCTACTAATTTGTCAAATTGATGTACAAAGTTTCACAAATATCAACATGAGCTATCATATTATGTGTGGAGGATAATTTGACAAAACAGGACAGAATTGACCTCTTAAGAATTCCAACCTAGTGATCTTACTTAACTGTACATTACCAGGGCTGGCTAAAACGTTTAGTCACAGAATGTTCGGGCAATATGCATAAGGTTCTGAGTTTGATTCCAAACAACCGAAGGTGAGGGACAAGGAGAGAAGGGGAGAAATAGGGATGGGAGGGCTTCCAGAAATTTTACCTTAACTGGAATTCTTTGACTCTCTTGTCAATATCATGTAGCAGGAATCTTAAAAGTTCTTATTAACAAAATCAAACCTGAGGCTAGTTATTGGGGTGAATACTGGAAGATCAGAGAGCCAGAACAAGCCACAGCTATCTCACCTCGCCGGATCCTCAGCTGGTCTTGCTTCCTCAGACTGGAAGCCTCTATGTCCTCATATCCGAATGACTCTCAGCTGAACTGCTGCTAGAAGCCTGAATGCTTAACCAGCCCAAATGCTTCTCCAGGCCAAATGCTTATCCAGGCCAAATGCCTATCCAGGGCAAAAGCCTCTCCAGGGCAAATGCCTCGAGTTTCTGGTCCTCACGCCTTATATACCTTTCTGCTTTCTACCACCACTCCCTGGGATTGAAGGCTTGCTTTCTGGGATTAAAGGCGTTGATCACCATGCTTGGGTGTATCCTTGAACACATGGATTTCTGCCTCTGGGATGCTAGGATTAAAGGCGTGTGCTACCACTGCCTATCCTCTATGTTTAATATTGTGGCTGTTCTGTCTCTGACCCCTGATAAGTTTATTAAGGTACACAATATTTTGGGGAACATAATACCACCACAATATCATTCATCTGGTACAAGTAAGCTAATGACGACATGTTAGCTTTGTTATCATCAAGTGTTAAATACTGAGCTTGCTATGAGCTAGGATGATGCTAGGTGGTGTGTTTTATTGCCAAAGTGATACCATGACCTCTTGCATACTCATTTTGATTCAAATGCTTTAGCAGCAATGTGGACTATAGACAGAAGACTTCCTGGCATCTAGTCACACCATTGAGAAAAGCCCACTGATGGATGGTATATTCACTGGCAGTGATAGCTAGCTTGTTCACAGTTCCACTGTACTTGTATGGATATGGGACATTGGAGTAGAACTCTTCTATTTATATGAGGGAGTCCTGTTCTATTCACAGGCCTTAAGAAAATGATTGCATATTTCAAGGTCTCATTAGAGGAAATGGGTTGTTTTCTTAACGTGTTCTGTTTGCTTGAGTTTTGTTTTGTTTTTCTTTTTTTTTTCTTTTTATTTCATAATCATTGTTCTTGTTCTGGTGGGTGGCATTGAATGTAAGGCCTCACACGTTACAGGCAACTGTTCTTTACTGAGTTACATTCCTCTTCCCTCTTTTCAAATTTTCTTTTGAGGTAAGTCTCACTAAGTTGCCAAGCTGGCCTTGAACTCACATTACAGCCCAAGGAAGCGATGAACTTGCATTCCCCCTACCTCACTCAGTTCCAGCTACCATCACAGTCCTTCACTAACAGGCCTACCCATCTACCTGGCTTTAAGCCAGTCTTTGGATATATAGTTACATTCTACCTTCTCTCTGTCAACACTGAGTAGAGGGTCTAAGAGTTGACAGTGGGCTGTGCAAACATGTGCCGAGTACTCAGTCCACTGAACATAGTCTTTCTGCAATAGTACACAAACAAGTTCCAATGTGTGCCGATTAAGGACCGTGGTTCGTGACTTATCAGAGCACCGGATCAATTTCAACTAAACCTCATTTCTCCTTTTATCCCCAGCGACTTGCTGTAAGTCCACTGAGGTAAGGAAGGCCACCGTTCAGGTTCATAAACTTTCA
The DNA here is from genome assembly GCA_902168425.1 of Peromyscus attwateri. Classification (NCBI taxonomy): domain Eukaryota; kingdom Metazoa; phylum Chordata; class Mammalia; order Rodentia; family Cricetidae; genus Peromyscus; species Peromyscus attwateri. The sequence continues at coordinate 33,690 of CABHPP010144447.1, read as the reverse complement.
GCAGAATGAGGGCTGACGGAGTTCCTTGCCAGGTGATCATAGCTTTTCCCCATAAACTTTGTAGAAATTTAACCATTGAGACATTTCTCTTACTTTATTTTCTTGAAACTAGAATTGAGGAGGGTTTTTGTTGTTGTTGTTGTTTTGTTTTGCTTTTAAAGAAAAACCAATGCCCTTATGTGAAAATATGCATCAAAGGTGAACCTTACACTGAGATTTTTGCACAGTGCTATTTTGCTAACCCAGGTTGCTGCTGATTCCTTAAAAAGCATGACCTATATAAAACCTAGTGATCACCAAGCAGCACAAAGGGTTATCTTCATTTTTTTTAAAAAAATGAAGTTTATAAAAGATGTGTGGTTTTTACTAAAAACTAACATATTCCCCTAAATCTTATTGTGACTTTAGAAACAAAACTTGATTTTTATGAGATCATAAACTTATTTTGTTCTCTCTCTCTCTTTCTCTGTGTGTCTGTATGTATGTCTGTGTGTGTGTGTGTGTGTGTGTGTGTGTGTGTGTGTGAGAGAGAGAGAGAGAGAGAGAGAGAGAGAGAGAGAGAGAGAGAGAAGAGAGTGCCAAAGGGTTATGGTAGGTGTCACCCTCAGTCCCCTGTCTTATTTTGTAAGACAGAGATTCTCACTGAACACGGAGCTTACAGCTTCAAATATACTGGCTGGCTTGTAAATCCCTGGGATCAACTAGTCTCCATAATCTTCCCATCTCTAAAGCTACAGGCCAAGGCTAACACACCCAGCTTCTTAAGAGAGTTCTGGGAATCCAAACTCAAGTCCTCGTTTGACCCACTGGACCGTCTCCCTGACACCAGTACACTTCTTAACATCATTAAAAATGTTTTTGCTGTAGTATTGATTTATTGCTTTCATACATTAATGGCTGAGTTTTCAAATGAAGAAAGAAGAGGCAAAATCTTCACAGTCTAAGAGAGAAGCCCTCTAAACCTGAAGGACTGTGTTAGAAGTCTAGTCATACCACACAACCTCTTTCATTTTTAGAGTAAAAGACTTCGCATGTCTTCTGTGTTTATACACTGCCACCAGAACTCTTGAATATAAGATGAGTGTATGTAGCCACAGACACATATTATTTTCCTGTCCTTGCAGGGTTGGATATATATAATCTTGTATATAGCCTGGAACTTGCCATACAGACAAAGAAAAATGACCTTGAACTTCTGATATACTTTCCTCAACCTCCCAAGCCCTGGCTTTACAGGTATCTACTCCACTACCAAGGCAGCTTTAGGCAGTGCTGGGGATCAAACCCACGGCAAGCTAATTTCCAAGCTAGACTCTTGTCTCCTATAACTACACAAGCAACGGCTTCTTAGAGGAAAGATCTCTGACACTTTAGTATTTGTTTCTGGTATTAGGAATGCAATGAACTTTTCTAGTTTCGGTAGAAAACCATGGGGGTGAAAGCAACCGTTGCCAGAAAGTCAGAAAATCTGCCGACTAGTTAATTAACTGAAGGCACAGAAAGTCTTCACCAATTTCTGTGTGAAGAGAAAACAAACCCATACCCTGAGCTTAGCCAAGAAAGAATGTTGTCAATGACAGAAGAAATTATACTGATGACTTGTGGAGACCTCTAGGAAGAGAGCCAAGTTCAATCTCAAATGACATTGAATCTCATCTCACACACACACACACACACACACACACACACACACACACACACACACACGTGTGTGTGTCAAATGAACAACTTACTTGGGACCAAAAATGACAGGAACAGAAACTTGACTATGAGTCAATGATATAATGGAAAAAATCAGAATAAATTATTTGCGGTAATGTCCTCGGAAGGTCAGTGTGAGGAAGTACTTCTTTTAAAAGCAGCATAATTCATCCCAGAGAATGTTGACAAGATACCAAAGAACCGCACCAAATGAAGACAGGCGTGGTGAGCAGGCATTTAGCTAGGAATTCCCTGACGTTACCCCCTATCTGACCTCAGAGTTTAATGGTAAAAACAAACTAAAAAGAATTTAAAAGTCTTAACATGTTTATGGGCTAGACCCACTTCACTTTTTATTTTTTGTTAGCTGGGATTAATATTATAAAAACCAGATATTATGCTAAGAAGTCATTCCAAGACTTTGAAATGTTACATTGGAAAAAGCGAGATACTTGCTTTCCTACCCTTTCTCATGCATTAACGTAAAGCTTAATAGAGCGGACACAATAGAAGCTTGCTTTCAAAATATCAAAGATTGGCTTTCTGCTTAAATTCAAAGTATAAGTGGCCAGTAGTACATCAATCACAAAATAATTCTCTAGTAAATGCTCACATGTTGGAGAATTAATTAAAATTAGGGAAAAAATCAAATAAATAAATAAATAAAAGGCATGCACTTTTGCTTACACAAAAGCAGGCATTACTACAGTAATTATTACTATAGTAATACAGTAAGTATTACTATAGTAATGAGAAATGAAGAAGTGTTTTTACATATAATGGCATCTATGCATCTGGGACTTGAGTTACTTAGCAATATTCTTGGACAGTTGAAACTGAAACAATATTATATTAAATAAGAAAATTCAAAATTCCAGTTAAATCTCAGACTTTGAAGAAAACAAGATTGTTTTTCAACAATTTACCCTGGAGCAGTATAAAAATTTAAATTCCTACCTGAGAAACTTTTATTTCTAATACATTTGTATAGTTTCTAAATTCTCTTGGATCTTTTTTTTTTTTTTTAAAAGATCAGTCATATCTTTACCAAAATAGAAATGATTATTCTCAAGACTCAGGAAAAAAATTTCCAGCTAGTTCAACCTGTAAACATTTCCTTAATCTGTCTCATTTGCATTTCAAAACTTCCCAATATCAAAAGGGAAAAAAAAGTAAACATATCTTGTTTATTACTTCCTGCTGTTTTCAATTTCACTGAATCTGCGCTCTCTCTCTCTCTCTCTCTCTCTCTCTCTCTCTCTCTCTCTCACACACACACACACACACACACACACACATCAATTTAGCATTCATTTTGTGGTTGAGAATGAAGCCATCCATCTACATATACTCCCATTCATGGGAAAGCCCAGAGCAAATCTTTAATGCATGAACACTAGCATCAGGACCAGGTCTAAAGTACAAAGCAGATGAAGCCCAAGATACCAGCTGCCCTACTTTCAGAATAGCCACAGTTTGTATACAAATCATCTTCAGAGAACCCTGATGGTTTTACCAGCTGAAGAGGAACCCCAGGTCTGTTACAAGCTTGCAGAACTGCACCCTGGCTTCACCCTGGCAAAAGTCCAGACGAGCTGGCCTCCAACCTGAGCTACTGATGTGGCAAAGCGCACTTGCTGCTGTTGCTTTATACTCAATATAATGTAGGAGTCACGAGTTTTAAAGAAAGAACCACTTTTTAATCTTTTTTTTATTTCTTTAGGTTTTTCCAGACAGGGTTTCTCTGTGTAGCCCTGGCTGTCCTGGAACTCACTGTAGACAGGCTGGCCTTAAACTTAGGGATCTGCCTGCCTCTGTGTCCTGGAATTAAAGACATGTGCCACCAACCCTCACCTACAACTTTAATCTTAATATTTTAATTTAATATTTAGTCAAGAAAAGGACAGACTTGACTACTTCTTTTCTAACAGATTCAAAAATAGATCAAACAAATATTAGATAAAACTATTCTATTGTACAAAGTCCAGTGCTTGGAAACATGTATCGGGATATAGCTCTTCACACTAATTTTTTTATACTCTTTTCTGAGATATTTATGACATTTATCCCTACCTGGAGACAAGAAAACTGAGACAGATCATTAATTATCCTAGGAGTCTAAAAAAGGGGCTAGCAGTAACCAAGTAAGATGCATGAGGTCAAGCTATGCAGTCAGATGCATGGGGTCAAGCTATGCATAGCTTTTCCACAGCATAGCATTGCCTTCCTGTATGGACCACTGTTTCCAACAATAAGTCAATGAAACACTACGATGTGCGAAGTTGTTGGATTTCCCACAGTTTAGTATACATTTGAATATATTTATATTTACGTCTGTCTTTTACTTATTTTCTGAACTGAACAGATCCCATCCTCTTATTCCCTTTTTAAACATTCTTGGGAACTCTCAAGATGTGAACAGATCATACACATATATCTATCTCATGTATTTATATATTCGTTTATGATGAGGGAAACTAGAACGTTTGTTGGGCTTACTTACCAAACATGGGTGAGATGTTGCCTACAGGAGTATGAATGACCCCAAAGCAACCTCACTGGAAAGTCTACGCCAGCATGATTGATAGCTGCCCCATGATTGCATGGATAAAGCCCGCTTCCGTTTGCCTTCCCCAACCAGTATTCTCTAGCACCTTCCCAGACCCTGAGGTCACCTGCAATTAGGGCAGAATTGCATGCAAATGGCTTGGAGGAGCAACTGGAACCTAGGATGGCCAATGACTCGCCAACCTTCCTTCTGCGAAGGAATGTCAACAGTCAACAAGCCCAGCTGGGATGACCTTTTGCAAGCAGGCACAGCTGATTCCAGGGAGAGGCTGGATGTTTTGCCCCTGAGAGAGTACTGTATGAACATGCTTTTATAGATTTTGTGTCATGCAGTAGCGCTGACTTGTCTGAAATCATGGCAATAGAATGAGCTCTAATGCTTAAAAAGATACCAGGTAAGTTTTTCTTTTCCAAGTTACTGACATTTGTCAAAGCTGTTCTTAACCAAAGTCAAGTCTGGGTAGGACGATGAAGCTGGTCTAACTCCTTGCAAACCTCCAAATCCATGTGTAACATACAACTGACAGTTTCGTTAAGATGGCAATCACCTATACCTGCATATCTGGATCATAGAAGCAAGTGTTCACCAACCATGCTCTTTCTTTCTAAACTATTCCCGGAGAACTGGCATTCAGAGAGATCTAAAATACGGATTCCCAGGCATGGGCAAAATTGCCAGACTCTGCCCATTCTAGGAGATATTTGAAGGTGTGCATCAGCTGGCATCAGATGTGCACTGCTCAGAAACTCTGTTGCATATTCTACACTGTGAATAATGGTGCCTCAAACAAAGAATTGGCCCAGAACGAACGTGCCAAGGTTAAGATCCCCGTGACTGGAGTTACAGATGACTGTGAACCACTGTGTGCCCTGTGTTACTGAGCGGTCTTTCAATCCCCAGGAATTCTTCTTTTTCAATTTTTTTTCATTTTTTAAATTTTAAAATGTGTGTGTATGTTGGGAGGGATGAGTATGTGCATAATTGCTGTTGCCCAGAGTCCAGGAGAGGGTGTCAGATTCCCTGGAACTGACAGTTGTGAGCTGCCTGTGAACTCTGGGAACTGAACCTGGGTCTTTTGGAAGAGCAGTCAATGCTCTTAACCTCTGAGCTATCTCTCCTTCTCCTAGTAAGGAATTCTTGAAAATTTTTTTTGAGATTTTTAATTATGTATTTCTGTATGCTAGTATTCATATGTGAGTGCAGGTGCCCAAGGAGGGCCAAGACATCATATGCACCTGGAGCTGTAATTCCAGGCTGCTATGAACTATTCAACATGGGGCCTTAGACTAGAATTATAGTCCCCTTCAGGAATGACCCACGCTCTCAATTACCTCTCCAGTCACAAGCAAAGACTGTCTCCTAGCTTATGTTTGATAGAGGAGCTTTTCATTCCAGACTCATTGGTGGACAGTGATAACTCCCTTCAGTTCCCTTGGTTGACAGTCCATATCTTAGGATGTCTAGAGGGGCTTTCTTAGCTTTTCCATTGATACAGTCTCGGCATCTTCTGATGCCCTTCCAGCCCCAAACAGCTCGAAAACCTGAACTATGACTTTACTGATACCCTCAATACATAAGCCATGTCACCCTCTGAACATCTAAAACAGTAGTCTCTGCATTCTTGAAAAGTGTGCAAGGCTCTGAGGTTTGGTTTGCACTGAGTTCTCACTTGACAGTTTTCACTGTGGCAGTAAATACAAGTGAGCTCCCACATAGCTTCGTCCGAGGAACTGAGACCCACCTCACTTTTAACAGTGTCTTTGTTATTGTGGAGGCAACGAAGAAATGAGTAAGAATTGTCCAAATTTAATAAGGATGTTCTACTTCAAGTACAGAGGAAGAAGCATCTCTCAAGATCTCCAGGAATTATTTCCAGAACAATGGTTCATTACATATATTGTCCTAATAGTGAGCAAATCTATCATCCATCATTTACCCATCTATATATCTGAGCACACAGATACATGCATGTATATGTACATATACACACATATATATGTGCAAGTAAGATAGGATGATATGGTTTGGAATGGGCAAGGTCATTTTGGAAAAAAAAAATGGAAAAATCATGCTGGGAAAAACCAAAGGACCAAAATGGAAAATGTCAGTGTGACTATCACAGACTCACTTAGATACACCCCAAGAGAAACATGGGTCACCTGCACATTGCATCTGTAAACTTCCATTACAACCTCCTGGGAACAACCCACCATAGCTTAATTCTGCAATAATTCCATTGATTGCATACTGCATCCAGGTGAGTCGCTTAGCATTACAGAGACAAAGACTTGAATTAAAACACCTTGACCAAATCAGTTTAAAATGGGTTGAATCACAAGAACATAATTATTCACCTTAAATGTCCTGCCCCACATCCTAAAGGTCAATAAAGTAGTTTTTCCTCTCTGTGTCCATATCACGGAAGGTTCCTCAGCTTTTGTGAAGTGACACTTCTTGACCGGCACTTAACAAAGATCCTGCAAAATTATCCAATATAACTTATTAATTTATAACCAGCTCTCTTTTTGAATAACACCCGTAAGTCTCCTCACAATATGATTGTGCAAAATACATTTTAATTAACTTGTTTGGTTAGAATGTGTACAGCTTATAAAGAAATGTCATAGACATAAACATGACAAAAAGTGTCTCATGAACCAGAAATTAAGTGTTTACTTTAAGCATTAGTACTAGTACTTTAGCTGATGTTGCTGATAATGTAAATATAATAATTTAACGCACAAATGATAGTGTAAAAACACATTTTTGCTTGCTCAACTTCCTTTTGGAGGAAGCTATGCCACTGTTTCTGTAACACTGCTCCAACTTTTTCATCCTTGAGACTGAATCTATTTATCCAGAGCTTGATATTTGATAACTGATATTTGAATATGGTGCTTTATTTTCCATTTCAGTGAGGAAGCCATTGCCACGATGACGACTCATATCTAACTGGACTGCATCTCTGATAATGTCAGAACCAAAGGTCCTTAAAGATGTGTTGATTCAAGTGCCTCCTCTTGCAGATTAGCAAAAGGTAGTAATGGCTCGAATAAGAACTCAGTGTTAGATGCTTAGTGCTCCTAAGTAATTCTGCAGCTTCCTGCTCAAAACTGCATCGTTTTACTAAGCAATCATTTAGATCTGCTCTAATTGTTGAACATTTTCCACAGAGAGAGGCAGCATGAGACTGGAAGGGAAGTATGAGGATCAATGTTGTTTGCATTGAGCTCAGGTTAGGTTCTACACTGGCTGAGGGCTCAGCATCTAACTCCACTGCTTGCTTTGTAAGCTGACAGGCAGTGCATGGCATGGACAGAAATGAGCCAAAGCTATCATTAATGGTCACTCAAAAAACCTTACTAAAGGCTCTCTTGTAAATCATGGAGAAGGGATGCACTAACCCTTATCCAGAAATCGACTCAGGAAAATTGGGGTTCTTTCAGTAATTCATGGAGTCACAGAATTTAAAAATTCTTCCCTTAATTTTACAGAAAGAGAGAGAAACACAAGGAGGGTAAGTGTCCTACTCTGGGGATGAAGTTAGTAAAGAATAAACCTGAAATTATAATCCAAGTTCATGATTACCTTGTTCTCCTCTTTGTTTTCTTATTTTCAAAGACATTAAATTATGAAACTTTTGTGTCTTTTCTAGTCATTCTTGGGAACAATGTATTTTGTTGCTAATTCAACTCTTAAGATAATTGTCCTTGTTTCTAGCTTCAATACAAATATGTCATAAGTTGTAGCTAGAGTTTTCCTGCCTGGTCCACAGTCAGGACAAATCTCTCTCACCTGCCAGTCCCACAGCCGCTCAGACCCAACCAAGTAAACACAGAGACTTATATTGCTTACAAACTGTAAGGCCGTGGCAGGCTTCTTGCTAACTGTCCTTATATCTTAAATTAATCCATTTCTATAAATCTATACCTTGCCACATGGCTCGTGGCTTACCGGCATCTTTACATGCTGCTTGTCCTGGCGGTGGCTGGCAGTGACTCCCTCCACCTTCCTATTCTTTTAATTCTCTCTGTTAGTCCCGCCTATACTTCCTGCCTAGCCACTGGCCAATCAGTGTTTTATTAGCAACACATTTGCCATACAGAACATCCCACAGCAATAAGTGTTATAACTAAGGATCAAAATGTTTTCTTTCATATTTTCAATAACCTGCACTGTTAGTAATATTTGTAAATAAAAAGTTGTACACTATTTCTGAAACTAAGACCTATTCCCCTTCTTAATAATCATACGTCACTTCTTCAGAGCACAGTGTTGAGTTCCTTCTCTTAGGTAGAAGGGAACAAATTTCTATTTACCCTAGACAGGTCACCAAGGATAAACTAAAAGGTTATTCCACTGTAGTTCAATTTGGTGAACCAATGAGTTTATATGAGACTTAGTGGTCAGGAGAATGAGTAAGAGGTGATTTACAGAAGTGTGTGTCACTTGAAATCAAATGAATCACTAAGAGGTCTCACCTTGTATCACAAAGCCTTCAATTAAACTTCTACCTCCTCTATTTTCTAGCAACCCTTTCCCCATGACAACTTGTAGCTTGAAGAAAAGAAAAATAAAAATGATGCTTGGAATTCCAGATGAAGATACTATTACTATACTCATGTTACCATTTCTATTGACCTAGATATCAATGTGTTTTCTTATTTAAATGCTATGGCTATGGGGCCAAGATTATCTCTGCTCCATAATGCGATGGCCATGTTATGTCTAAAGGAAAGCACCATATTTCAACAGGGAAGACTTCAATATATTTTGAAAATAGCCAGAAATTTTCCATTTTGAAAAATCATATGTAAAAATATTTTATAATGGTCTGTCTCCCATTGTGTTCTTCTGCAAGAGTTTAGAAATTTGACTCTAACAAGCTGCCATGTTCTTAGACTCAGCTTAAACATAGTATTTCTGGGTTAGTAGGATTATCCAGATTAATTCTGAATACCTTAAACTACTAAATAAATATTTAAAAAATTAGCAAAGTTTGAATATATGTCACCAAATGTTATGGTGACATTCATATAACGATAGTTAATGTCAGTTTTCTCTTAACAAACCAAGTTCCATAGGTGGTACAGAAAGTAGCTTTCACTGCCACTGACTAGTGTTCCTGGTTCTTGAAGGTATTCCACATCCTACTAAAGGATAAAGGTAAACATTGACCCAGGTACAAACTCTTAGATCTACAATGGCGACTTCCCTGCAAAAATGTGCTGGCGCAATAGTGCACAAAGCTTGTGGGTGTAACCAACTAATGTCTGATTAGATTTAAGCCCCACTCAATGAGCTGGAAGCCTTCTCTGACACTGCTCAGGTGGATAAGAACCTGAGACTAGGTAGACCAGGGACCTAGGGGAAAACCAAACACTCCTATTCTACTAAGGGAACATAACAATAAAATGATTCCTAATGACATTCTGCTTTAATCATAGATCAGCGTTGGCCCAGCCATCATCAAAGAAGTTTCCTTTTGCAGTAGATGAGAACCAACACTGAGACCCACAGTTGGACAGTTTGAAGAGAATGAGATGCTTTGGAACATCAGTCTTAAAGAGGGTGTCTCCTTAAATCCCTCCCCTCAAGCCTACGGAAAAGGAGGGGGAAAGATCGTAAGAGTCAGAGGGGGGATGGAGAACACTATGAAAACAGGATCTTCTGAAGATAATAGGGCTGGAGCACACAGAAACCCACAGAGACTGTGGCAGTATACACAGGGCCTTCAAGGGTCTGCACCAGATGGGATCCTAGAACTGAAAGGAAAAGTGAACACATGGCCCTATCCCTAATCCAGAATCTGTTTCTAATTAACAATTTGGAAATGAAAAATTAGTTTTCTCTAGTGAGGGGTCACTGAGTAGACAGAGCACTCTTGAGGCAAGGCCCCATGCCTAGTAGTAGATAGCAGAATGAACTCAATGGTATTTTTGGAGGGTTGGGTTTTTTGTTGCTGTTGTTTGTTGTTGTTTTGTTTTGTCTCATAATACTTTATCTGGGCATTTTTTCTTTTTTGTTACCCTATAGAACTTTTGCTTATGTATTATAGTACATGATTTTGTGTTTTTCGGGGTTTCTCTGTGTATTAATGTGTGTCTAAGTCTCCCTGTATTTCATGTACTTTTTCTTTGGATCATTGTTTTTACCCTCCTTTGTTTTCTCCTATTCAGATTTGTTTGTTTTTATTTTACCCTATTTCTTTTTAGATGTCTGTTTTCTAATGACAGAGAGAAAGAAAGGATATGAATTTTGGTGGGTGGGGAGATGGGAAAGATTTGGGGAGGAAAAAGCATAATCAGAATATATTATAGGAAAGAATATATTTTCAATTAAAAGAAAGATTACTCAAGCAGCTAGCTAAAAATTCAAAAGAAATGCAATATAATTTGCAAAAAAGATATAATTTTATAATTTATGAAAAATTTTGAATCAAGTCTAGTGAAGGGAGTTTCATGAAACCATTTAATTGTAGTGCATAAAGTACCAGGTTATGTAGCATGGAAAACCCCAAGTACTTCAGTAATATGAAACCCGTGGGGTCTCAGGCCTGACTCTGACTTGGTCCTCAAATCTTGATTATGAAAGCAATTGTACCAGAGAAGAAATGAAGTCATGGTCATTTTAATTTTTTTCTTATTGTGTATTTGAATTTTTGGGAGACCTCATCTGTTCATTTATTATAATGACTTTGTTTCCTTTAGCTCTTTAAAAGATTTATCTACTGATTCTAACATCCTGCTCTCCTTAAAGTCTATCTCTATTGATTTATTTTTCCCCTGAACATAGAGAAAATTTTCCTTTTTTCGCATGACAAATGATTTTTAGTTTCCACTTTAAATTGTAGGCAAATCCTTTGGGAATTTCAAATTGTAGAAACTGTAGAATCTTCATAAGAGTGTAAGGTTTTAGTCCAGTGGGAATTAAATTTCTGGCTGATCTCTATGTACTTGAAGATAGTTTTAACTTTGCTCATGCAATTTGTGTTGACTTTACTCTTATTCTAAAATAAGTTCCTTAATCCTGAGACAAATACCTTACTCCTTAGAAAGAATACTTCTGGGTTTTCACTGAGTTTCTAAAGTGTTTACCAAGCCATTCAAATTTGACAGGAGACAGACTCTGAACTTAACCTCCCCTTTAATGAACAGTTCTTGACACTTGTGCTGTGGTGCTGAAGTCAAAAACATGGCAATCATCTTAACATTTGAACTAGAGACAAAACAGCTGCTGCTTCCCACTCCTCTCCTTATGTTTTCCCAGGAGTGAAATCCACTCTCCAAAGATCTGTTAAACCTTCTATGCAAATGGTGAAGTGATCCTCCTCAGTTTTCTCATTCTGCTTAAGGTTTCTCCCTTTAATTTCCTAATCTCGTGACTGTCCTAAATTTTATTCTTTGGGCACCTTGAACAAATTGAACGGTCTCATTGAGTTCAAGATGGTCAGCTTGAAGACTGGAGAGTTCTCTTAGGGTGAATAGTATAAATACGCTTATATTCCAGTGTGAGTCCCTCTTTTAGTGACTCGGTATTCTCTATTTGCCTGCTTTCAGTTTTTTTTTCAAAACCTTGAAAACAGTTGTTTTTCTTTTTTATGAAATTTTGAGTTATCTTCTATTGTCAGAATAAACTTATATCATTATCCTTTCTGGACTTTCATTGTGTAGAAAATAATAAATCTGAATGCTATTTAATCCACTGCAGTTGTGTCTCTGTAGCTATTATTTTGAGCCCAGTCCTGGCATAAGTAAAGTCACATATTCTCTCTTGAGAATAAACATCAATCTTACAATGAACTAGCCCTAGAAGACAGAATGGATTCTGTAAAGATACACATGCTTCAGACACACATTCCCAGAACTCCAAAATTCAACCATTTGAGAAAGACAGATTAGCCAAGTAAGGCAATCAGTCTCATAATGGGACTGGAGAGTTGGTTCCACAGCTAAGAGCACACACTGCTCTTGCAGAGGACCTGTGTTTCATTTCCAGCACCCACATCAAGGGGCACACATCCACCTCTAAGTCCTTCTCGAGGGGTTCAGTGATGTCTTCTGGCTTCTACAAGCACACACACAGAGAAATACAAATTTTAAATGCATTAAAAATAAATCTTTAGTATCCACTTATGAGTGAGTACATACTATGTTTGTCCTGCCTAGGCTGTGTTCTGGGCTCTGCTGACTCCCCATGGGAGACCTCGATTTGGGGCATGTGGGGATGCGGGGTGGCTTGGGAAAGAGAGCTGGGGGGTGGAAGGAGGGAGGAGGGGGGATCTGTGGATAGTATGTGGAGTGAGTAGAAAATTTCTTAATAAAGAAAAATGAAAGAAAAAATCTTTAAAAACATTTTTATTAAATTACCCTATTAGTTTGAAATGAAAGAATAAATGGAGTGTTAGAATATACCTCTTTATTTAAATATTCAATGAAGTTGAATCCCAAATTAATAATTCCACAATATAAATTATACTATCCCAAAGTTGTATCATATATACTGAATGACCATTACATCCAATACTGCTTAGATAAAATATGTGTGATCTCTGGACCCTCCACTGAATATAAAATGACATTTTTTTTTTACAGTTTTCAAGTAAATTTATGTTTATTTTCATTTAACTGAACATGACAGTAGAATGACTACAAGGAGTGAACTATTCTCAAATATCCATATGCAGATAAAAGACAGATGTTCATTAGGGTCTCTTACTGGGATTCACAGCTATGGTCAAAAACAGAAGTCTAAAAAAAATACACTGGCTTGTGTTACCTCCCAAGCACAAAGATGAATCATCCAAAATAAAACTATTATGCCTTAGTTAATATCTTCTTCTGATCAAATTCCAGAAAAGAAGGCAACTCACTATAACAGCAGGAATTTAGACAATATTTTTATGCTTGAGAACAGCAAACTTTAAGAAATAGCAAATGACATACAAACTTGTTTCCATCTACTGAGTAGCTTTTCTAATCAGTTACCAAGTTAGAAAGTCACTTGTGTTGATTGTATCCTATGAAGTTTGCTTTCTGAAGACATTCAGCCCCTGTCAAGGGTTTAGGAAAGCATCTTATCAAATTAGAATCACTTCATGGAAGAATAACGCTATATTTTGTTGTGCTTTGTTATCACCTGTCCCCAAGAAGCTGAGATGATAGGATGCATTTCCCATTAGAATGTTTTCCTTTGCTTAATTTCTCTCCTATCTTACCACTCTGCCAGTATTCCCACTCTGCACTAAGGAAATTTGCTAAGTTCTGTACGCATCATGCTTATTGACATCTTGCTCTCCATCCGTAACAAAATCTGTCACCTCATCACCAAACATTCCTCTCTCTAGCTTCCTACTTACACCAATACTTTTTATGCATACAGCACAAACACCCATACATTCACACAAGAAAAATAGGAGGTGTTTCTTTAAGCCCTATGACCTGGGTCTGTCACAGTATGCATGATGTTTTGCGTGAACATTTCACACACCAGGAAAGATGCACACATGCTCTCACTAAGCCCCCTTGTTTCCTCACTGCACTTCATACTGCCCGGCAGACTCACTGCTGCAAGCTCTGGCTCTCCATGTGCTCACCTCTGATGCTCAAGCAAAGGCTGCAGCCACCAAGCAGGGCTTCCCTGCAGTTTGTTTCTAAGGGTTAATTACTGCCTCTGTTCCTTGAAAGACCACCCCAATTGCCGGCTTTGCTGAAGCATCTTTGATACCTAAATCCCGCTCTTGGAAAGATTACAGCTCATGTACTCGGATTCCTCCAGTCACCAAGGACACCAACTCTGAAAGCAAACCTGTTCTCTGTGCAGCCTCTGAACTCCACACCTCTCATTTCCCATGTCAGGTGCTGTCGAGAGAGGCGCGGGTCTGTGAAATGCAGATCTTTACTTGCCATTTCAAAGCGAGTTTTCGAGCCATGAAGATAAATGCTTGGCTCACCTGTTGCATTTGCCGGTGAGTTATGATCTTCATAGGCTGATGCTACTGGCCTACCAGGAGCAGGCTGTGTGTGATCTTTGAAATGTTGATTTCCACAAGAAAGCATCTTCCACATTACCTACTGGATTGCTGCTTTGAAAACTTGAAGTCATCTTTGAGAGATTTGGCTAGAATTTGAAGGTGAGTTTTCTCTGGTACATGAGACCATCAGACCTACTAATTCAGCATATTTAGAGCAAGGACAACAGTAGAAAACCTTGTGCACCAAAGTGCATTTATATGTTGAAAAGGCTCTATGACTAATATTCTCTTTTTTTTAGCTAGCATAAGAGCATCCAAGAAAATCACATGGTTTGGAAACAAGGGCAAATGCAGTGGAATTTCATTACAATTAACTAACTAGTGTGTGTGCTAGCCACAGTGTGTGGGGGGAGGTCAGAGGACAGCTTGCAGGAGTTGGTTCTCCCCTTCCACACTGTGGGTCCCAGGGATCAAACTGAGCTTGTCAGAAACAACAGCAAATGCCTTTCCCTGCTGAGCCATCTCCCTGGTCCAACATTTGCTTAACTGCTTGGAAAATTACAGTGGAAAAGGCCTTTATCTAGAACCATGCTCATTTTTAAGTCTTTTGGTTTCATGGTTTAAGGATAACCAGTAGCTGCTGCACACAATGCTTGTGCTCCAATATCAAAACTTCAATTGCCCTTCAAGCTGATCAAGACAAGTTCACACCCACTGAGAGCAGACTTGGCCAATGTTTACACTGAGCAACAGACAGTAGAGCAACTTTACAATGTTATTTCTCCAGAGTACACGGAATATGTGCATCACAACAATAGCTCATCAGTTTATATTTTTACATTTATTCATTTTGCGCACACACACACACACGCACGTGTGTGTGTGTGTGTGTGTGTGTGTGTGTGTACCTGCACGTGTATGCCATGACATATTCGTGGACGTCAGAAGCCAAGATCCAGGAGTCAGTCCTCTCCTCCCATCTTATGGGTCTTGGGCATGCATCTCAGATGGCAGTCTTAGGGATATGTGCCTCTATCTGCTGGGCTGTCTCACCAGTTTCGGTCCATACTTTTAATAAATGATAAGTGGTTAGCTGTGTTCCTAGAGGACACTAAACTTTGAAGTTCAGACTAAGGGATGGTTTTGCAAAATTTGAGAAGCCAACTAAGAGTGTGGCACAGTGGTCGATCACCCCTGGGTTCCACACCCAGCTCTGGAAAAAGAACTAACAACAAAAGGTGGAATCGGGTGGAAGGGCAGTTGGATTTTCCCACATTAAAGCTCTTGTAGATACAAACCTGCTCCGATGCATTTTTGTAAGGTGCTAAAATCATCCTATCTTTATTTTAGTTTGTTTGTCAGATTATATTTGAAGTAAAAAATAAACTTAAAAACAAGCAAACTGAAGCATATACTCTTGCATTTTTAGGTTCATAATTACCAATATTCTCTCTCTCTCTCTCTCTCTCTCTCTCTCTCTCTCTCTCTCTCTCTCTCTCTCGTCCTCTATATCTCTCTCTCTCATTCAACAGAAGAACTAAGAACAATTCTGGCAACTTTACTATTCTTTAGAATTCCCAAGTTCTTTTCATCTTCAAAGTGCTTTATAAAAATTTTTAATTAGGCTCCTCCGTGCTGGATCCTATTCTTGACTGCTAATCATAAGACAACATACCTGCTCTTCTTCCTAGAGCTGAGCCACACATCATCCTTAATCATCACTAAAGAGAGGGGGGAAAGTGTCTGTCATAATTTCAACTTAATGAATGACAAATCTGGGCACTTCCTTAAATGTGAGTCCAACTGCCGGGGCCCTAATCCTCATTAACTGCATTTGGTCATTATTTATTCAGAGCAGAGATAGGTTTTAATGCTAGACTTATCTGCAATTACATGCACTAGTTTAAAAAGTTGCATTTCCTTTCAACCCGTAACATTATTCTAATAAACTACATTTTGTTTTCTTAGAAAACATTTTCACTCTTTCCTTACTGTTTCAAAAATTACCTTTCTGTTAGTTGTACTTTTTTAAATGTGTGTTTGTGTGTGTGCACACATATGTGTGTGCATGTCTACACACAAGTATGTATGTGCACTTCTATGTGTTCAGGTGCACATGAGTACAGGTACACAGGTATGCATTGTGTGGGTAGGCAAAAGCCAACGGACAACCCCAGGTGCCATTCCTTCGGCGTTGTCCAACACCTGTCTGTTTTAGACAGGGTTTCTCACCGGCTTCAAACTCAACAAATAGACTAAGCTAGCTGGCCAGGAGACAAGGTATCCACCTGTCTCGGCCTCCCAAGTGCTAGAATTGCAAGTGCACATGGTCACAATAGGCTTTTTTATGTGGATTCTGAGGATGCCACTACTAGGAACAACCTTGTGGTTAAACAAGCTGGGGTTATTATTCATTGCACCGAAAGACAACACTGGCTATCAGGAACAATGAAATGTGTGAGAACAATGATGTCAGAACAAATTTAAACCAGCAATCCTTCATCTAGACATGTACCCAAAGGTTCAAACCCATCACATTAAAGAGATATCTGCCCTACCATGCTCACTTCAGTATCATCTACAGTAGCTGAAGTACAGATGTGGACTTTGGGGGTTTTATTTTTTATTTTAATTAATTAATTAATTTATTTATTTATTTATTTATTGTCTATCAGAGGATGTGTAGGGAAAGATAATTTGTATCTTTTACATAAAGGACTATTATTCAGCCTTTCAAAAGGAGACAACCAGGGCTAGGGAGATAAACTCACTGGATAAAGCACTTGCTACAAGTGTGAAGACATGAGTTAGTATCTCATGGCCCATATTATCTGGACTAAGCAGAGTGCATTGACAATACCAGTGTTAATGCTCAAGAGGTAGAGACAGGAGCATTCCTTGGAAGCTCAAGGGTAAGCTACTTTGGCATATGCAACAATAAACAGTGAAGAGATTGTTTCAAAAGAGGCAGAAGATAAAAATGACACCTGAGCTTATCCTCTGACCTCCACATGGCAAGGAGGAAATCCCATCACCCATGATCACATGGATGACCTAGTGGGCACTGTGCTAAATGCAATAAGCCAGGCACTGAAAGACAAATGCGTATTCTAATGTATACATGGAATATAAAGCAAACTTATAGAATCAAAAAGTGCGGACATGTCTGCAAGGGCCTAGAGAGAGGGAAGAATGGAGGGATCAGAAACAAAGGACACAAAAGTCAATTTAGATGAGAAGAATAAATGGTATGTTTTTATGAAGGGGGGCATGTTATGTGCCTTGATTCAACCACTCCATACTATATACTTGTAGCATAACATTGTTTTGTACACATAATTAGATATAACTGTGATTTGTTCCATCATTTAAATAAAACATTACTTTATACTTAAAACAATTTAATATTGGATTTGGGCATCTACTGGGTGACTTGAGGTAAAATCGGAGGAAGGACATACAGACACATTCAAGCAAACAAATCATTTGTCTTTCACTTTAATGGGCACAGAACTGTGCAGTGTGTGTTTTCTGTAATTCTTGCACAACTGAAAACCAGAAGTTTGCAGTAGTGATGAAGAGCATGCGTCCTAGTATCTCACTGGGAAAAACTAGAGAGCAGGATGGGAGGACTGCCAATGTTTGGGGTGTTTCAGATAAAGCTGTAAAGTGTAGACATTTCTCTGAAGTTTATCTGCCTTCATCTGAACAACCCGAGTCTAGAGATCAGCTTGCAGATCTACCACAGTCATTTCTCTGGCAAGACTTCCAGTGTCTCCCTGTTCCCTGCTCTCTCATTGGATCTTACAACCTTGGCTTTATCTTATCCCTGTAATAAAAGAGGCATGATGGTACAGTTAAAAGACATAGTCCATGGAAATGAAATCAAGATTTTTTTTCCTGCAACGATAAATGAGAATGTATTTAAGTATTTCTGGAGTAAATGTTTCAGTGTCCTACCAGATAAATTATTTGTCTGTTTGTTTTTGAAATCAATAAATTAGTGCCTTGAATATTTGGGTGAATTTAAGTAATAAATTCACAAAATAGGAATATCATTGTAAAATAAGGTCATCAAGGATTTTTTTAATGAAAATGTCAGTATTGTATTGAATCTCAACATTGGCATTTTGATAACTATTGAATTCAAACCCTCTTTTCACAACTGAGGACACTAAAATCCAGTGAAAATCCTCAACTGTGCATCACAAGTCAGGATCTTAAGAAGTAACTGAAGCTAACCCTTGTGCTGCTTCTATAATCCCAGGCTCATTCAGAGCCACAAAAGACCCTGGTCTAGCATCACTTCTGTGCTAGTGATAAAATACCTGAACAAAAGCAAACTTGGGGAGGAGGGAGTTTTTTTTCGATTTATACTTCCAGGCTATATAATCTATCATTTCTGGGAAATCAAGGCAGGAACTCAAACAGCCTGTCACATCATATCTATAGTGAAGAGAAGAGAGAAAACAAGCAGATTTCGGATTTCTTCACTCTTCACAGTTCTTGACCAGCTCAGGAAACAGTGCCACCCAAAATGCATTCTAAGTCTTGCTACATCAATTAACGATCGGGGAAATTTCCCAAAGACATACCAGCAAGCCAACCTGATCTATACATGTCCTCATTAAGAATCTCTTCTACATGGTGTCAAGTTGACAGCTAAAACTAACTCCTTGTCTAAAAAACAAAATAACAGAAAAATGATTGTGATTCCTTAATTTAAGTAACTCTTATCCAAAGAAATACTTATTTTATTTTATTATTTTATACGTTACATATTTGCAGTAGTAATTTAGTCTAAATATTTGTCAGTCTGGTCCAGTAGTTATGTTTTTGATAATAGATTGAATAAATTACTCACAGTAAAAATAAACCCTGGTAACTGTTTCCTGGAACTCAGGTGCTGTACCTCTATGTAAATTACCACAGTCATTCTGAGAACTAACTCCATAAGGAGGTGATATTATTTTTCAGTTTCTATGGATGGACCCAAGGGATTGAGAAAACTTAAGGGTCTTACTTTAAGTGCTAATAGTTACAAGGTGGCACTAGTAAAGTCATTTTTTCATTTCAAAAAATTACTTTAGCAAAGTTATTAGAGTTTTTTTTTAATTTTACTTCCAACCAAAGTGTCCCTCCTCCCAATTCCCCACCCACTTCCCCTTTACCCCTCCCCTGCTCCACTCCTTCTCCAGTTTCTTTTCAGATATAGGTGGGCCTTCCACAGATACCAGCCAGCCAAGGTGTATCAAGTTGCAAAGAGACTAAGCTCTTCCTCTTCTATTAAGACTGGATGAGGCAATCCCGTAGGAGGAAAAGGTTCCAAAAGCAGGCAACAGAGTCAGAGACAGCCCCTGCTCCCACGGTTAGGAGCCTCTCAAGAAGACCACATTACAGAACTGTAACATATATGCAGAGGGCCTAGGTCAGTCCCTTGCAAGCTCTCTGGTTGTCGGTTCAATCTCTGTGAGCCCACATGAGCCCAGGTCAGTTGATTCTGTGGGTTTTCTTGCAGTGTCTTTGACCCCTCTGGCTCCTACAATCTTTCCTCCACCTCTTCCATAGGATTCTCCAAGTTCTGTCTAATGTTTGGCAACTATAAATATCTCCACTCATTTTCTAATAAACAAATAAGCACCACAAAATTGGAACACAAAAACAGTAGCCATAAAATGGAAATTAAACCATTCATTTTCCAGAAGAAACTGGCATGTCTTGAGTATGAATGTCCCTCATAGACTTTTGTGTTTGAACACTTGGTCCTTGACTGGTGCCGCTCTTCTAGATGGTTGTGGAAGGAAGTTTGTGAAGGTACAGAGGCACAGGAAGAAATGGAAGACTAGAGAGCAGACCTTAATGTTTCCTAGCCTAGCTTCACTTGCTGTTGACTCTCTGCTTCCTTACTGTGGACTCAATATGACCAGCAGCCTGAAGTTCCTGCCAGCATGCCTTTCCTACCATGATAAAACTCACATATCCTCAAATAGTGTTCCAAATTGCATTCTTCTCTTAGGCCACTTCCTATCAAGCACCTGGTCACAGACAAGTAACTTTATATGAAGAGAATGGGTTGGTTATATATAGGAACGTGTGTGTCTATAATTCATATATGCATGCAACAACAATTATAAGAGAAAAAGAGGCCATGAATGTAAGGAGATAAGAGAGGTTGGTATATAGGAGACCTTGGCGAGATGAAAGGGAAGGAAGAAATGTCATAATCAAATTACAGTCTCAAAGAGAGAGAGAGACTCACAGCAGGACTCTGGTCTGGCTAAGAATTTAGTGGTATAAGAAGAAATACAGCATCTAGGGAAAGAAGATTTTTACCACTATTTGCTTCTGCTGATGCCAGGCTACAAGGCATCTCTTAAGCCACTGGGCTTTGGCCCTTGATCCCATGCACCACGATAAGATACCAACTTCACAACAAAAAGGAATACGAAAGCTATTTTCAGGGTGATTAATTTCAGGCTACACACAAGCCAACAGGGATACTTAAGGAGATAGCTAAAAAACAACATGTGTCTCTACAATGTACAAAATAAAATTCGATACACACCTATGCTGTACACTGTTGATGTTGCATTAGTCTAGCTCTCTTCTGCCCTGAGCTAACTTCTCAGTGTTTTCCGCTTTCCTATAGATCTGGTCTCACACATTCTCATTGTGACTGGTTGTTTTAATGCCTGTCTCCAGTGAATCTAAAGTTCATCCTCACCAGAGATCCAGCACTTGAGAAGATAACCCACCAAGTTATCTCCTTCCAGAACTTTTCCGGGTTCACTCTTTTATATGTTAGCAGTTTCTAAAAACCCCTGCCTTCTCCTGGGCTTCTTTTTTTTAATTATTACTTTTGCTCATGTCTTTTCTTGTTCTTAACTCTTCACATCTCTTTTCACAAGAGCTAAGTTAAATCGATCCTCAACCTGTATTAAGTGTTGTCTGTCATGGTCTATGTATTCACTTCCATTTAGGCAACAACATATCTTACCCACAACTACAGTCATCAAAAGTATAGTTCTGTGTGTTCACTTCCATCTAAGCAACAACATACCTTACCCACAACTACAGTCATCAAAATGTATAGTTCTGTGTGTTCACTTCCATCTAAGCAACAACATACTTTACCCACAACTACAGTCATCAAAATGTATAGTTCTATGTGTTCACTTCCATCTAAGCAACAACATACCTTACCCACAACTGCAGTCATCAAAATGCATAATAAACACACAAACATCTTTATAGTAAATGTTCAGAAGATAATAGCTATGGATAGTAATTGTAAATTGCAATGATATCCAATATACCTATTTATGTTATTTTAGGTTTTTCAGACATAAAATATAAGAGAAATTTAATATCCATGCTCAAAATAAATTTTCATTTTAAGGAATTACTGTTTTGAGAATGATAGCTTATTTGAAAATTATAAATGCTAACATGTAGCTGGCAGTAAAATGAATCCTCATTAGTTGTCATTTCTTTCTTTAAAATGTTTTACTGTGTTCAAGTCATGTACTATGCACTACCTCCTAATGAACGAATAACGAAATTCAGACCCATCTTCAGGCTTTTCTTTCATGTTTCCTAACTTTCTTCTTTCTTTCCTCTGTTATTGCAGACTCATGGTAGAAAGATATTTCCTTATTCACCAATAGATTTAAATTGTTTATTCTGACTATCTACAGTGGGTTCATAGTAATTTGGTCATGTGATACACGTTAGCTGTTCTCGTTTGAGGATCCATGAAGCAAAACAGCTGTCTCAAAGCTAAGCCTATAAATTCAATCTAAAATTAAATAATTTCCCCTTTTCATTTTACCTTCTCAGTAATTCATGACAGCCTACCTGCCACCTCCCAACTGAGTAGATTTTGATGATAGCCCAAATTAAGACATTCACTCCCAGTCATTCTAGTTCTTCTGAAATGTTACATAGTCTACAAAGAATAGAGATTCAGAATGACTTGTCAGGGTTGGGGATTTAGCTCAGTGGTAGAGCGCTTGCCTAGCAAGCACAAGGCCCTGGGTTCGGTCCTCAGCTCTGGGGAAAAAAACAAAACAAAACACCAGAATGAATTGTCTTTATCACTGACATTTTCAGAGAACCAAGATGCGCTGGTTATGCTATCATAAAGCATAGCTTCACATTGCTTCAGGATATTTTCTTCTAGTTGAAATTCTATGGAGATTTACATATGGGACACTGAGGTCAAATCTGTCCTTGGTGGTTAGAGATACAACATGGAAAATTTAACCTACTCAGTATTGTTAAATGCAGAAATATGACACCAGTACCATATATCTAGAAATGTTAAGTAGACATGTAAAGAAATACCTACATTAAAACTGATTTGTGCAAATGGAGAAATATCTCTATAATTACCTCTTATTTAAAACAGAATATTCTGACATCATAATTGACTTTTCAGTTTTGCACATAAGACTGCTTACCATTCATGTCAAAGAAATACATGTCTTTTAAAACCAGCAATTAGCTCTTTAGGATGTGAACAAACACCCCTGTTTGAACAATACAAAACAAAATCATACTTGATTTTACTGACTTGTATTACACATGAAGTTTGTGAAGCATAAATATGTGGAGGGGGAAGCCTGTATTTGGAGTAATCACAATGTAAGTATCTCCCAGCCTTTCTCCTAAGTAACAGGATCAGGAAAAATATTTCTTCTAGTTTCCTCAAGAATGTAATCTTGCAAGTCACCTGTGAGTTAATAATGTAGAGATTGTAATCTTTATTTCTACTCTGATTTGTCTACAAGCCTACATACAGTCCATAAAATAGAGAGTGGGTATTTTGATCCCACAGCATACACAGTTCAAATCAAAAAGTTTAAAATGCTTAATAAATAAAAGTGAAACCAACAAAATAAAAAAAAATGAACTGGGGAAAAATATATTTCTAATATTTAAGTATTTTTTATGTTAAAGGCCTTTCATAAGAGCACATGTCAGATCCTATATATGCCAGGTTTCAAAGAAGGTGTTGCTTGAGCTTATAAAGGGATACTATCTAAACCCCAGACATAAAGATAACAGAAATGATTACTGTTATTTTATTCTGTGTAATGTTTTAAGCCATGAGTACTCGCTGATTCTCATGCTCATTATAAGGAGGGAATGTGACTCATCTCCATCTCCCGGATGGAAGACAGATTTACCAAGCTGAAATGTCTTGCTCAAGATCATAGGGCTAGCAATTGGCTGACCATTAGCCCAGTCCCTTGACAACATAACTCCATGACCCTTTCTACATTCCACATTCTTCTGGTGGCCTAGGAAAATGTGTTCCTGGTAGTCACCAATTAATGACAGCAATTATTCTCTTCAATGTAAGAATGAAGTTCTTTTCTTCAAGACATGGATGGTTGCCCCTTTGTGTGGATGAGGAATTGCTTCCAAGACCCCAATCACACCCAAATCCACAGATGCTCAATTGTCTTATAAAAATCAATACACTATTTCCATATGATCTTTGCACAACTTCCTGTAAATTTATATTGCTCTAAACTACTTATAATATGTATTGCATACAAATATGTAAATAGTTATTATACTGAAACATTTAGGGAAAAAAGACAAAAAATAACCTGTTCAGTAAATACATACTTTTCTTTTTTAAAGATTTAATTAGTTATTTAGCATGTGTGTGTATGTGTGTGTGTGTGTGTGTGTGTGTTTGCCTGAGTGAATGTATGTGTACCACTTGTGTAAAGTTCCAGTACGAATGAGAGTGTTTCGGATCCCTTGGATCCCGTGGAGTTATAGGACTGATGGGAAACAAAGTCATGTCCTCTAGAAGATCAACGAACTCTATTAGCCACTAAAACACCTATTCAGCCTCTGATAGCTGTGCTTTCTTTTTCTAAATATTTTCTACTTCCTGAGTTGAACCCTTGGATGCAAACCACAAATATGGAGCTCCGAGACAGAATACGGTAGTGCCCACAACCAAAAATGATAATGACTTCATCAAAGCAAGAAATGAAGTACCTTATAAAGACCATTTTCTTATTTGAGATTATTGTTCCTCCTTTTTTATTAGTTATTCATTCATTTATCATCATGCATATGTGCATGGTGGGAGCACATGTCACAGAGCAGGAGTCCGAGAACATCTCTGTAGAGTTGGCTCTCTACTTCCACCTTTCGTGGTTTCCGGGCATATAACTTTACCATCTGAGCCATCATAGCAGCCCTCTTCTTTCTTCTTAAACAAATCCTGGCAAATAGAGGAGAAAAACAGGACAGCAAGGCAGGAGATGAGGTATCTGCAGGATCCGTTGGATGGATCACAAACGAGAGCATATTTTGAAGTAACTCAAACATCAATTTTTATGTGTATGTTTAATGATTTCATACCATTGTAGTTGTGTTGTAGTGAGT
This sequence comes from Peromyscus attwateri, assembly GCA_902168425.1. Lineage (NCBI taxonomy): Eukaryota > Metazoa > Chordata > Mammalia > Rodentia > Cricetidae > Peromyscus > Peromyscus attwateri. The sequence goes on along the minus strand of CABHPP010144447.1, from coordinate 9,031 downwards.
TTCTTACCTCCTTGTCATCCCCCATGGTGGGTGAAAGTGGCAACTTGTTTCTGAGTTTTAAAAGAACTGTCCATGAAGTCCAACAGCACGCACTGCCCTGTAGATGCCCAAAACAAACAACAGTTCAAGTAATGCAGGGAGAATTAAGAGGTGCAGACATCTATGGTGCAGCTATATGTGTCGAATTGCAGCTTCAGTCTTCCAGAAACTGATGTCATCATTTGATTGCCCTGCAATAAGTCAATTTTGTGAAGTCAAACTGGGATTTCAGCATATGCAATGTTTTTACTTCAGTTGCTGATAATTGCAATCATATCAAACTCCAAATTTGTGTGCTGAAATGGACCAAGTGTTCAGCTAGATTAAAAATCACTATTATTTGATTATCTGCTTAAGGTAATATTTTTTAAACCAAGCCTTTTACAGTTGATCTATATGAATAAACACATCTGTGAGTAGTTGCTTGAGGTAATCCATTCTAGCCTTGGATCTCTCTAATTCATTGGTGGTTTATCCATTGTTCATGGACCCCTAGAAGTTCCCATAACAATTTTAGGTCAGAACATAAAAACAAATAATAAAACTGGCTATGTATGTGCCTTTGATTTTTTTTTCTGAGACAGGGTTTCTCTGCGTAGTTTTGGTGCCTGTCCTGGATCTCGCTCCGTAGACCAGGCTGGCCTCGAACTCACAGAGATCCGCCTGGCTCTGCCTCCTGAGTGCTGGGATTAAAGGCATGTGCCACCACTGTCTGGCATGCCTTTGATGTGTTTTTGTCTGTATAAAAGGAATATATCATTCTAATCCATACAAATCCCACCATAACTCACAAGTAAGCCTTAAATGGAAAAGACCAATTTTAATTTTGATGATTTCCTTTCTAAGGTTAATCAAGGAGACAATCCTAGCTGGGGCCACTATTTGCTTACATGGAAGTGCAAAATGGCGGTCACCATTAGGATTCAGCTATGCTGTACAAGTCACCATTACCAGTTTGGTGCACGAAAGCTTGCTTCTACACATGGATCTGAGTGGGAAGCGAGGATCTACAGTAGCCTTTCAGTATAAGTGAGACAAGAAACACAGTGTAGTACAAAGCTAACTCTCCATCTCCTTTTCTCCTCTAGTTTTGAAGGGGTGGAGATGAATCAAACCAGAATATTCTCAGTAGAAGGAAGGTCATTGATGAACAGAGCAGAGCTTGTGGAGAAATGTTTCCAAGTCATATGACACTTTGTGATAGTTGACTCCCAAGTTTAAGTTCATTAGGAATGAGTATATTTAAAGATGAACACGGTGACATTTAGTTTCTTCACAAATTTGTATTTAAAAGAAACTGGGTAGGTCATACAAAAGCTTTTAGGGGAGCATATTTGGGTGTTTTCAGAGGATAAATTTTGACCAGGTTTGGTGGCACATGTCTTTAATCCCAGTACTCAGGAGACAGCAGGGAGAACTGTCACAAATTTGAAGCCAACCAAGGTTACATAGAGAGACCTTGCCAAAAAAAAAAAAAAAAAAAAAAATCAAAAAGTAAATAAATAAATCAATGAATAAATAAATGTTTTATTAACTCTATGTTAACTTAAAGTTAGACTAGCTGCATGTCCCATGGTTGCTCTGTTCTGTTTTGCTGTTGCTGTTTTATTGTTTTAGGTAACATACATGTGCATAATGAGTTTGATCAACAATGGAGAAGAGAAAAAAGTGGTTAACATGGAGGATTGTCCTTCAAATTGTCACTTGATAAACATAATCTTTCCATATTCTTGCTTCACTGATCGGAAAGGCTGGTAGTTAGTGGCCTTTTATTACAAACTTCCTTTACTACACAGCCCAGTAATTAGCCGAGAGCACGTTCCATGTCCCCGCAGTCTCCCCAATGGCTTTGATCAGAACTTTGCTCAGTGACACACATCTAATAACCAGGAGTGGCACGAACTGAGGCCTTAAGGCCCTGATTTATTCCTTAACTCACATCCTTGACCAAATAGGGCTATAATTACCCGTTATGCCAGTTGCCAACAGACCCTGACCTCGCCTTCAGGTGGGAACTAAAACAAAGAAAAACACAACAGAGCAGAGCGGTATCACCCTGGAATAAGAAAAATATAGGGAGAGAATCACAGGGGTTTGGGTCTGGGAGATTAAACAGTGTGGTAGTTTAGAGGCAACTCCACTTAGAGTTAGGTCCCTTTGCTTTACCTTGTCTTTAGGTCTTCATTTAATGGGGCAACTAAAGAGTGAAAAGGTGGATTTGGAATGATTACATGTGAGATTCTATCGAGCAACCTTCCAAGACATATAATCTGAAATTCTGAGCATTAGATTATAACTCATGGCACAGAGAAACATTTGAGACGTGATCACCCTCAATTGCAAATCTAAAACATATGGGAAAATGCAACAGCTCTAATTTAATTTCCTTGTCCTTCCAGGTAGAAGCCCTGGGGCAGCATGAGCAGGACAACAAAAGTCCCGGAAGTCCAGAGTTCTATCTCCACAGTCTTCAGGTGCCTGTTTCACCAATCACTTGGGGGATCTGATTAAATCACAGATTCTAATTCCACAGGGCTAAGACAGAATCAGAGTTTGAGCGGTTCTGAAAGGCCTCCAGTGAGCCCAATGCTGCGGGTTTCTCAGCCACACCAAGTAGTAGTGAAGGGCTAGGCAACTGCACAGCCATTTTGGGTTCATTGAGTCTCATCTTGATGGGCAACACTATTTTCTGAATTCCTTGTTGCTGCTTCACTAACAGACTCAAAGTATCGGAAAGTGTTTAAAGTGGGCTGCAAAGAGGGAAACGTAATGTCTTTACAGAGACAGTTCAAAGTAGGACTTCCTAAACATGGGCACAAGAAGAGGAGAGGGAAGTCCCTGAGGTCACAACCCTACACAAAGAGCTCCAGGCAACTGAGGAATGCTGAGAGCAGGAGAAATAGTCTTCCCTAGGGAAGAGCCCCCAATCTCTCATCCAATACCATATGGTCACATGCATGCAAATGAAAACATACATACAAGTAACATTAGACAGACTGAGCTGGTTTTCTTTATGTAATTAGGAACATATATGTATATTTATACATGTATGTAACAATAATTCATGAAAAAAAAGAGGTCATTAATTTGAAAAAAAGCCAAGAAGGGTCCTTGAGAGAGTTTAAAGGGAGGAAAGGGAAGGAAAAACTACATAATTATAATCTCAAAATTAAAATAAACAATTTTAAAAATAAGACTTTATGAGATAAATTTTCAAAATTATATTTCTATTACTCTGGAAAATTTGGAAGATACAAAACATTCTAATTAGTAAAACAAAGCTCTGTGACCATTTCACCTTCCAGAAATGAATCAACACATTCATGTTTATTTCTTATGAAAATCAAGAATGTTTACATACTTTGAACCCAATTATTCTCTTTCAAAACTTTAGTATTCTTATGTAGGGCATCTTATCAATGCCCATGTTGTTTTACATATTTCCTCATTTTAAGTATCAGAAATTTTAAAAAGAAGATACCTGCCCCTCTTACAACTTACTGTCTGCAAGTTTTCGTTTTTTGTTTGTTATGTTTTTGGAGAGAGTTGCTCTCTCCCCACTAGGATCTCTCTTTATGGCAGCCCCTAAAATACTCCAGAAACCAAACTCACTGTGTGATTGTCTCTGTGGTTCAGGTAGAGAAGACTCTGGAAGGATTTACCACCTGGGTTGGCCTCAATACAACTTAGTTGAAAATCACCAATCAATCTTCCGCATGATCTTTCCCTTAGTGGAGAATGTGCAGTCACTAATTTTCTTTAATGTATCAACAGTAACCCAGTTTTGGTTTTAGCTAATGGCGCCATGGTGCTGTGCTGTTCTTTGAGGGTAAAAGTCCTCATAAGAAAAGAACAAGGTTAATAACTTACTCGTGATGTGACTCAGAGTTCTTTCGCATAATTGGATTTACTGACTTTCAACCATTCCTCCCCAAGCACACATCGTCTTCTCCTCCCAGCTCCTCCTTCCTGGGACAGTGATGTGGTAGTTTCATCATAAACGCAAAGTCTATGACCTGATCATTTTTATAGGAACAGCATGGGTTTTGTTAGTTTGGTTTTCAGTAATAAAAAAATACAATGTACAATTATCTTTAAAGGAGAAAGAAGAGTTTATTGACAATGTAACTGGAGTAATTCAGAAGAGAAGTTGTCAGTAGCTGGCTACACGATCCAGAATTGGATGAATGTCATCTGCTTTGTCTTTCATCCCTCCGTCTCCCGGCAATCCTTCTGTCTTGTGTTGGCTTTCCTGAGCAGATGTTTCCCACTGAACTACGGGCACAGCCTGCAAATGTTCTAGGATTCCATGTCACTTGGGCCTTACAACAACCAACTTCCTATCACAGGTCATTGATAGATATGGCCAAACTCATGCTCCTGTTTCTGTAGCATTCTTTGTGATTGAGGGATTCACTGAGTCAACCAGCCAGCAGCTGGATTGTGGGTTTATCTTTAAAAAATGCACTGGTGTGGTTACCACCTAAAGCACATGGGCTGTGAGAGGAAGGTTATGGTCTGTGAAGGAACACTTTAGACACTACTGTGAAAAGCAGACAAAATGCATGTACTGGAATGGTAAACAAGGATGTCTCCTGTAAGAAGAATGATCATCCATTGAGTTAGTTTCCTAACAGCATCAGCATTTGCCTCTAGTGCTTCGTTTTATGCATACACGTATTAATACCTGAAGTAAAAGGTGCCAGAATGGATTAGTTACTCTCCTTGCTCTTCTAGGTATCTCCATAAGCTTTTCTCCGCATTTGTGGCAGGTTACTCACAATCAGCTGTTATTCCAGCTCCAGGTATCTGACTCTTTTGGTGTCCAAGGACACACACACACACACACACACACACACACACACACACACACAATGTATTCCTGCAACCACACATAACATACACATAAAAATAAATATATTTTAAGTATATAGTAAATACATAGAAAATAAAAAGACTAAAAATGTATTTCACAAAAAAACTAATGACTAAAAGTTCTTCTTTTCAAACATGATGTTGGTTGTATAAGTGGTGCCACACATTTTAATGAACTTAGTATCTCCTATGGTTGTCAGAAAATCATTGTGAAATGACCAAAAAAACCCAGAAACACCACCATATGAACAAGTATTTTCTGGTGTTTCAAACATTGGTGGAAATGTGGAAAGAAAAGATTGTATAAGACAGAAGTATGTTAAGAGCTCCTCAAGAGTGTGTAACCATATTCCTTTGATCATTGTTTTTCATTTAGAGCAAATAACCATTATTATAAACTCATTTTCTAAGTTAGTTGGTTTACACATTACAAATATTCTTGTACAGGAGCAAGTTCAGCAATTATTCACTTTTACTCTATGTTTTACATTGTGTCATTGGATGACCAAACAGAAATCAATTGTGGGCTGCGAACTGTATACCATGCACATGTAAGGATTGGAGTTGAGACTTTCAGAACACACATTAAAGCCAGGGGGGCCTGGTGGCTCACATGGAGCAGAGGTGACTGAGAAACCTCAGTGCATGCTGGTTACCTAAAAGGATAAGCTCCAGGTTCAATAAGACCCTGCCTCAGCTCATAAGAGTGGTCAAGGAAGCCATCTAATATAAATCTTGGGCTGCTACATGCACATGCACACACATGTTCACCACCTCCAAACACACACACACACACACACACACACACACACACACACACACACGCATGCACGCATCACACAAATGCATATAGAAAATAACTGAATTAATTTCGAACTGAGTTCTATTTTCAACCCCAAGTATGTGTGGAAATTTGTTTTGTTTAGGGGTGGTAAAGCTTTAGGTATCAGTATAAATGTTATCATAAATCCAGATTAAAACTTCAAAACTAAGTACCTATTTATTTTGGGGGGGAGGGTGTTCAAGACAGGGTTTCTCCATGTAGTTTTGGTACCTGTCCTGGATTTCGCTGTGTAGACCAGACTGGCCTTGAACTCACAGAGATCCACCTGGCTCTGCCTCCCGAGTGCTGGGATTAAAGGTGTGTGCCACCGCTGCCTGGCTAGACCTAGTTATTTTTAAGGTGCTATTATAATTATAAACATTAGTGAAAATATTACTGATCTGGAGTATCACAGCAAAGTAGTGTCCTTACTACCTTATAAATCTGTATTTTAAAAATGATATACTTCTAAATTAAAAATAACAGTAACATTTTGCTAATGAAATATAGCCCAAACTTCTTAAATTTTACAACTGCTGCCATCATGCAATCTGTTTTCCCTCTTGCTTCAACTGATATAAACTCCTCTCTTACCCCCACATACACACAATTTTTCATGCCAGTAAACCCATGGTTTTTATGGCTGCTACCACCATGAAACTCCCAAAATGTTTGATTCTTTAATGAATTTCCTTATGAATCAACCCAAGAGTTCTATACTGGTGTTGAACTCTTTTGTAAATGAGTCACTAAATGTTTGGTTCCATTTTATTCAAAGTAAGCTAGAAATATTTAAGCACAGTAAGAAAATAATTGCCCCTTTGGAATTTTTAACCAATGGAAATTATTGACGACAATATTAGGCAAACAAGAAAATATGGCTGAGTGTTGAGAGATAAACTACATGTATGGTGTGCTTTGGGTGGTTTCACAACTATTGTTTTAGAACATGTCAACTTGAAGGGCATGTTCCCAATCGATGCTACTTCTGTGTACTAAGTGTATTCTATTTTATGTGGAAATACAGTTGAAGAATCCTGGGGTGGTTGTATAGTATCTAATCTGTATGAGATATTTGGAAGAGTTGTAAATAGAGACAGCTTGTCAGATGGCTTTTGACTTATAAGCATATGATCCTATTATTTTTATGTATGTTCTGTGTAAGAGAGAGAGATAAGGAAAGGGGAGGAAGAGGGAGACAATAGCTATTATGTGTGCAAAGAAACACAAGATAGATTAACCATGGCTAGCCCTGTGTAGTGGGACAGAGGAGTCTGAGAGAGAGAATCCGCCAACGGCTCCTTGGGATCACACTATTTGAAACCTTTTTCTTGACCATGGATTGCTATTAAATTGGTAAAAGATTTATTAATTCAGAGTCATAAACATAATGTGATATTTTGAAAAATTCTGTTCTACTATCCTTCACAGATGGTATAGGGGACATTAGAGACTTTAAAAATCAATCTAAATATTGTAATGATAAAAGTTTACAACATGTAGATGGCCCAAGGGAAAGGATGGCTAGAGAAAGAAGAAGTCCAGGTGTAAAGGACTGTGATGGCTGCATTTTCATTGATAAGTTATTTTGTGACCATGTTAGTGGCACATAGTAAACCAAGCTTTCTGCATTTAAGAAAGGACACATATTAATCTTGGAAATAGGTAACTGGCTGTTTTAAGACTGGAGAATAACTGTTACCATCATACATTTCAACACCAATGAATGAGAAGAATGAGCCAGCTAGGAATATTTGTTGAACTTACCTTGGCAGCACAAAACACTATTGCTGGCAGTGATCATGTACTTAGCTGATAAAGGAAAAAATATGGTGGGAGACCGCATTTAAGTGTGTGAAGGCTCTATTTCACCTGAAATCTTCCTGGCTCTAAAGAATCTGCTACTTACCACCTCAACTTCGACCTAAGCCACTCAAGTGATGCTTTGTCTATAGGCAGTTTAAATTCATTAGGGATACAGATACTGATGTGGATATATAGAAAGATATCTTCCCAGATTTCAGCATTTGATGTTAAATAAAGTGAATACTTAAACAGACAATTGGCAAATATGTTTCCTAGCTGATACATTAGCATCGGGACACAGCCATCATTTCTTTTAGAGCACCAACAGTTTTATATCCACAAAGACATAGCTCTAGATAAAGTGTTCAGTCCCAGAAGGAATGTAAAGTTCAACTCCTCTAGTCACACACTCAGGTCTAAGAGAAGGTATTGTTTTCCCAGCCTTAAGAGGTCTCAGGTCTCTCTGTGAGAGCATTATAAACCATTTTAGTCAGAAACACGTGAAACGGGAATGTTATAAAAGAGCCATATTGGATGAATTTTGTGAGCCACTGACAACCATGACCCAATCTAAAACTATTTCACAAAACATTTACATTTCTCAAGAATGAGCTTCATGAGTTCAAAAGGTTTTGATGGAGAAATTTGCTAAGGCTTGGTCATGAACTTGGCACAATGTGAAGAGCTTGACCCCACAAGTGTGGGACCGGGTTGACATTCTCTGAGTGGACTCATTTGCTTAGTCACCATGCAACTGAAAAAGAACAAACAAATGTAAGGTTTAATGATGACTAAGCCCAGTACAATCACTCACGTGAAATAAGACAATATCACATGCAAAATGGCTTTAGACTTTGACATATCTAGACTCAAGAATAGTATGACACCCTTCTCCCTTTTGAAATCCAGTTCAGGTATTTAGCTAAATATGATCTCTTCTCCATTTCCAGTTTAGTGCAACAAAATGCTGTCTGTCCATCCATTCGTTCTTTCATCATAATTATATTATAAATTAAGGGAAATAGATACCTAAGAAAAGTTACTGGCCACATATGACATGGCTTACAAGGAAGAGTTTTGTCCCACATCTGCTTCTACTGAGCCATGGGTGGGGCAGACGATGAAAAAAGAATAAAGAAATGTCATTCTCATGAATAAGTCCAAGCAAAGAGAAGCAGGAATCTTGACCCTCAAACGCAGCACTGTAGGAGCAGAGGCAGAATTAGTTCAAAGCCTGTGGGTGCTACATATCGGATTTAAGAGCAGCCTGAGCTGTATAGGCAGGTCTCAAACAGAAACAAATAAACAAAAACATTTGATTAACTTAGAGCCTAAATGTTCCTAGTCTACATCCTTTTTCCTACATGTCCCATTAAGATTACTGTATTTTTCTTTATGGAGAAGTAAGTTTATAATTTTAAACATTTGTATATAACAATATAGTACACAAGACTCAAAACATGCTAACCAGTGTGTTTATGGGTTGAG